>JAMKCH010015751.1:0-42060 GCA_023653785.1 Ophioderma brevispina
TAAATTATAGTTTTGGTGGGTCGGAAAATGAGTGTGCTATGGCCAATCTTGCTCATATTTAAATAGCTTATTTGGTTTGTTGAGAATGTGGATAACGTAATCCTACTTCCTTAAAAAGGTCGCATTTTAATATTCATTGTGAGCTGAAGCAAACACTATTTCCAGACGCAAAACAATAGCAAAAAATGGCATTTAGGGATTTCAGGGACATAATTTTCATGGGAACAGAAACTTGGAATGTTGGTTTCTGACGGTATTGCAATATACAGATCGGCGAGCTTTTTAAAACGACTTGCTTGCATACAGAGTGTGGCCAAAAATGCAACATTCAGAAAAAAATATTTAAAAATATTTTTTCCGTGTCAATCTCCGATAAAACTATACACTGCCTTAAGGTCTAAGTATTCCTCTATAAAATTGCCGTTTACCCCGTCCCATTTGGGTCCCTAGTTCAAGAGATACACTCAATAGTGAAACGTTGTAAATGTTATTTGACCACTTTTACTTGATATGTAATAATATAGTAGAGAAATGTTGAAAAGGCATTTGATTCATTGGCTTAGGAAATTTTCAGGATTGGGGGGCCCAGGGGGAGGCCGGAGCCCTCCACGAGGCGCGACTCGCTGAGTGGGGAGGGTGCGGGAGGGGGAAGCCTAACATTTCTGTTTTGTTATAAAGCGTTTGAAGATTATATTGGGAGGGGGGCTTCAAGGTATTTGAGCCCTCCACTAAAATTATTGGGGGTGCTCGCCCCCCCTCCCCCAGCCCCCGCTTCCTAATGCCTATGGTATTTTGGACATAACTTTTTTCAAAGATGTGAACAGATTAACAATTTGAAAAGAAAATAATTTCTCTGAATGTTGTACTTTTTAGCACACTGTATAGTTAAAAATTTTTCCTGTAACTGCGTAACTCCCGAAATACGTGGTTTGTTCCACATGAAAATACAATTATAATCGTGAAATAACAGTTTTTGAGGAGAGGTAAATCCCACCGAATGTGAAAAACATAGTCAAGACCTGCCAATCATGACTTTATGGTCGAGACGTCAGAATAAGTTTTCGTTTTTTACTTAAAAGTCGCCTGTCAATCACAGTAAGAAACGGGGTACTTCTGTAAATCTCTCAGCCAATATTAGCCGTACTTCTACCCTGACGTAAATCCCAGACGTAAATAAAGTTTTTATTTGTGGCACTGACTACATGCATTATTATCATCATCTTTATTAAAATATAACAAGAATAAACATTAAAGCTCAGATCACCCGGGTCTATACTGACCCCTGGCAAGAGCCATACCACACAGGTATAACGAATCTTAAAACATCGACAAAATTACTTTATACAATTAAAATTAAAACTAAATCATATGCATGGGCCTTGTTGATACCGACCGCGGTCCTGGATCAGCCAACTAGCTGAACAAATCCTGACCCACCACAAGCCATCCACCACTTACTTGTGATTACGCAAAAAGATCATGACCTAAAAACAAAATTTGAATCAAATTAGAATCATCCCCCGGGTTCATGTCTGATAGGACGATGGAACTAAAATGAGGTCAAAGGCCAATGCCGACTTTGTTAATTTTTTTTTCAATCCGTATTTCAGTGCGCATTTGGTCGGCACAGGGCTTAATATTGCCATTTTTGTACACTTCGTTACTTTTTGATGCCCTGTTGAGCTAAATATAACTGGATAAAGTTTTTGTGCCGCCGTAAATATCTGTCGACATTTCTGGCCAATTATTCCGGATAAATGATGGAGTGCAACCCTTAGATTTTCCCAAGTGAGCAGCTGTCGCGGAAGCTCCTGAGTCTTTTTCCCCAAGCTTAATTAAGATTAGTAACGAATGGGAGCGTATCTATATCTTAATTAATCGCAACTTCAAAACACCCTTAGGAAACTAAATAGTATTGACTTCCTAGGTCAAATCTGTTTTACACTTTTCCATCAAATGTTGCAGTCCCCCCATGGTACAGTTATTTCCGGAATTTTGATGACAATATCAGGAATTTATCACATGGCCATGCCGTCGCGTAAAAACAACGTGGTCCTTTCCGGGGTCAGTAGTCAACTATTCACACTACTCTACTCCGAAATAGTGGTCAAAATCTCTGAACCGCCCGGAAAAATAACCACGTGTTTTTAGCGTGTACAAGGACAATTCAACCGTCTTCATGGTCTTCTACATTCTCTCTGGAACTTTAAATCAAGAGCCAGTTAGAGCCAAACACAAAATGGTACATACCTTAAATTATTTAAAGCAATATAACTTTAAAAAGAAAATGACACACACACACGCCCTCAAATTTTTCCTTGAAGCTGAATTTAGCACTTTTAAAGTTGCTCAAAGTGGTTTAGTAGCTAAAATTTTTTACATGCCTGTCTTTAAAATACGATCTTTCTAAAAATACATCGTTCCCCGTAACGCATGTGCTCTCATGCGTCGCGGCGGTTGTGTCAAAGAGGGGACATTAACAATGACTTCTGATGACGTTTGACCTCGAATTACTACTTCATTCCTTTTTTACATTTACCTGATATACAAGATGTACTTCGATAATTCAACTGAATCGAACAACTTAAAAGCATATTCAACGAGAAACTCTTATCATAATGACGAATATGCAGATAATTAAAACACAGTAGATAGTCAATAGTGTATAGCTAATAGTAGAGGTCAACAATGTTCTATGTTCTACCATTTGTACCAAGTGTGAAGTTAACGGCCACTTGCATACAAACATTACGCGTGGAATAAGTGTATAGGGTTAACCTTTTTTCAACACAACGACGCAGACACACGTGCTATCACAGTTACCTCTTTCTACATACTGTACGTATACCTAGCGTACATTCTGCAAGCACACAAAAATGGTGATTCCCTATGGTACAGGTACAAGTCGATTTGTTCGTCCAAGTTTTAAGTATAATATTTCTTCTAGCATTTACTAAAAAATGAACAATGAAACTGATAACTTTAAATGAGGCTAAATCTTTCTTTTGGGAAGCATAATCCAATTTTGAGTGCTCGATTTTCTCCGCTTGGACGACATTTTGGATATCTGGGTGGAAAATTTCTGGTAAGATTTAATTTACACCTTTGGGGCATATAAAGGGTATATAGTTTACGGCGAACAGGAGTGTTTTATTTGTTCACGGTTTGAACATCTTATGACACATCACAAATTAACAAACTGTGAAGGGGACACTAACCATTTTTGGCTGGATGAGGTACGTTTCTCTTGGATCATATACATGGACGAAGTTCAAACCATAAAAACAACCTGCTGCTACCGAAAAAGCAACCCCTGAACCAAAACGTGTTTACCGAGACATTAATGAATTCATTATTTCCTAAAGATCCTTACCATGATGAATGAACTGTTTTTCTAATTGTTTGATTGAACAGTCAACAGAAGAAGGGCAATTTCGAACGAAAAAAGACCCCCCACCCTCCAAAATGGTTACACATACATCCGTTGGCGTGATAATTACTACCTTTAGAAAACCGGGCTTATGCAGAGGCGGTGATGCAGTGAGCGGGCCATGCCCAGCTTGTTCGGAAATGTGACCGCATGAACTTAAAGTTCACTCGTATCGATTGATATCGGTCCCCATTCATGAACAGCAGCTGGGCATGGGCGCTTTCCTGCATCACCGCATCTGCATAGTGCATAGCATAATCCCGTTTTTCTAAAGGTCGTAAATGATAAGAAGGGGTGACAAAATGATCATACTAAAGCCTATGATAGCTTCTAGAGTCGCAGCGAGCGATTGGTGTGCACAATACCGTATTTTGACAAGATCAATGTTACGCATGCTCATTCGCTCCCTGCGACTGGAATATTCATGGGCTTAAGTCAATTCGCGACGATATTTTACATTTTAGATGTTTGGGTGATTCTAATTTCTAACATTTAATAGCATAAGACTAATATTCGGATCGCGGGAACTTCCACCTTTAGTGTGTAAACTGCGCAGCTCCAATTTTTTGAGGGTCACCCCTTTTTCCTTGACATTTTCATGCCATGGTATCCAAAGTATCACTTTTTTTAAATTCCACCATCCTCTAAGACCCATCCCATGTTTTTTACAATTAATTAACCATCACAAGTTCTTGATTTGACTGAACGTTCAAACTTGAGGCAATTTGCAAGTAGACTACAATTATATGATTTTGGCTATAATTTTTTGACCATTTATTAGTATATTATTACTCGTTAATGTAACTTAGTTCATCTCTCCTTCTGAGCAGCCTGAAGTTTGTCTCCCACCCCAACACGAGAAGAATCGTTATTTATATGCTCACGTATAGTTCGTATTTGGTTTACCTGAAATAACAAGAGGACATCTAATTAATCTGTAATGCGGGACATGTGCTTCATAAAGTGCTTGTTTTGTAATGGATTTACTCTGTTGACCAATTCTCAACTCAAACACTAATCCGATTAAGGAGCAAAAAGGGCAATTTTTTTAAACCCTTTCCAGATATGTGACCCATTATTTTCTCTGATCTACAGATTCTCCGAGGCAACGTTCTCCGAGGCAACAGAGGTCCTAGTATACATTGTGAGTAAAAAAACTTAACCCTGATGTGTCCGCCATTTTTAATTTATGTAACATAAACCTAACATATGTTGTATCTCGAAAGCCATTTTCAATATCGTTTATTTGCTGCAAAGATCATTTAAATCGGTTAAGTATAGACCTAACTCTTGTCGTTTTGAATCAGTAGTCAGCTTCTTGCGCTCTGTCCACAGATTCCCATTTGAATCACGCAGCTAAACTAAACACTGACTCCCCAAAATGTTGCTCAGGTATGTAAAAGTTTATATCAATAAAGTGGGCTCTTAAAGGTGTAAAGCCCATGAAATGGTCAGTTTTTATTTGAAACATATTTTTCAAGATTTGGCATAGTTTGGTCTCAATCACAGACCAAACCTTGACCTCAAAATGTTGGCACTGATGTTGTTCCTTCCAGAAAGTGATGCAATGTATCAAGCTCCTTTATTTTTCAATTACTGATTATGATGATGAGGCGTATGGTAAATTACTTGTGACTGAGTTTTGTGGAGTTAAATAGGCGTCACATTTATTTGGCAGTCAATAAATAGCTCGAATTTCGTTGGACACTGATTGATATATGTGTACTTAAAATTCAAAATGGCGAACACAATTAGGGTGAAGTTTTTTTACCTCACCCTGTATAGGAATACCGCCTTACAATCTCATTGCACAACTGGGGTCGCTTACAATCCCCCTTGATTGATTTTTTGTATGGTGGGAATATTCTTTCAGAAATTTTTATTTGAATGCACTACAACGCCTCAAAAAATAATTTCCTGTATCTACTCATAAAAATTAGTGAACCGAGTTGCATTAATTTTATTGAGTAATTTCAATGAGTAATCCTTTTAAGGTTTATCACTAATCATGCATTTAATGTAGTGCTCAAAATGTTTTAATCATTACCCTCTGAATTCTTTCTACAATGTACTAATTGACACTGCTGTTATTGCTTAGTAAAGTAAGTAACTTGACAAAGAAATTTAGTCAATTATTAAAAATTCCCAAATCTTTAAAATTAAGAAACCCATAAACAAAGAAGTGTTTGGAGAAGTGTATGTCTAAGATAAGCTAAAACAGCTAACAACCGTGGATAATGAAAAGTGTACCAATTTTCAATCGGCCATAACTCGGTCAAAATATATATCATGTCCTTTTGGGACAGGTTTTTTTTTTTGTTTTTTTTTCTAACGAAGTGCACTTTTCAGATTTTTAATTAAAGTCTGACTAAGAGATTTCAGAATATACTTTTTTAATATATAATTAAATAGTCAACTAAACTAAATAGTTCACCTAAATGCTCAATTCCAAAGTTTGAGATGATCGGATTTTTCGTTTTGAATGCAGTAAACATTTATAGTGTGTATTGCAGTGCCATAGAATACTGTGTATAACATAATTTCCGGATCCTGATTTTTAAACAAGATGTTATATTTCTATATGAAGGACTTTTCGATTTGAGCTTAGCTATTTCACACAGTGATTAGTATATGGACAAGCAATTCTGGTACATGCAAAAAAACACAATTTGTTTGAAAATTGAGGGCGGCCCTCATCGGAATCTCTGAATGGTTTATGTTTTCTCTTCGTGAAATATGAAAATAGAGGACGCTGGAGGGTTATCTTTTTTGAGACAACCGTGTACATGAGCTGATTTATTTTTATACATGTCGGCCTACCTATAGCTGGAAATCGAAACCGGGACCCGCTACTTCTTAAACCACATCTTAAACACAATACTACTGCTACCTTACAGGACTATATGAAGGACATTTTATTTATATACGTTTTTTTTTCTTTCAAATGATAGTTTTTGCGAATTCAAATTAACAAATGTCATACAAAACATGAAGGAACTACTAATGAGGTGTTTGAATATCTATTCCAAAATTTGAGGTGAAAATAAGATACTAAATTAACTGCTTGTTTTCGTGTCCTTTTTAGTTTTTCAAATTGTCTGTTTGTATAGCTTGAATTATTAACTTAACTGATTTTGTCTGGAGGGCACGTGGTCCAGTGGATCCCGTTCGGCCTGCACGCCAAAGTTTGTGGGTTCGAGCCCTGCTGGGGTCAACATGTTGTTTGCGCCCTTGATTAAGGCGGCTTTAACCTGACGTACGCCTCTCTACCCAGGTGTATAAATGGAGTACCGTGTAGACCTCCCGCGGGCCACGGTAATGAAAAGCTAATCGACTGAAATTTACAACTAGACTCTTCAACCCATTCCGTGGACCCTCCGACCTGTAGGGAAACTTCTCCCTCTCCCCCGAGGTCGGGGAAGTACTGTACCGCCACAAACATTATTCCCGAAACACATGGTTTGGTCATACTCGCCCAACGTTCTCGACGTGCCGGCTGCTCGTAAGAGACACTAGCCAGACCACTCAGTGGACGACTTCTTTTTTGCGGCAGGATTAAAACGGCCCTGGGAATGACTAAGCGGCGGTTGACAGTGACAACTACCTGGGGGTTGTCGCGCGTGCACATTGTGATTTGGCTCAATTCGCAGGTGTTTTGGCCTCTCATGTCCCGATTTCTCGGTTATGTTCATTTGACTTTATGAGATGCATTGTTATGGCAACTCTAATCACATAATCAAATAATAGTGTTATGTATTATTATCATTACAATCAAATATCGCGGAAACCCTTGTCGTGTACATTTATTGCTCATATTACTATATTCTGGTACCAATCATGTTTATTTTGAATGTTTGTCACTAATCGAATAAAGATCTCCATTTCAATTTTATTTCGCATTTCAATAACCTGCGCCTCATGCATCTTAATGAAGCTGTGAGAACAAGTTTATCATTCTCGTCGAAATCCTCAGAATATCCTCATACTAATAAACACAGATCTGTCTGGCCCGGCTATGGCATGTCGTTATACTTTGACATATGGCTGACACCGGGTTTTTTTGGGGGGGGGGGCTCACATATTAAATGGATACGGGTGTTAGGCTCGTACTTCCAAATCCAAGTGGCCATTCGGTGACAGAGGACTGAACAAATAGGGGCCTTTGGATGAGAGTGGCAATTACCAAAATATGGTTTGCGAGTGGCAAATCTCAAAATGTTCCCAAAGGGGTTCTTTGGGTGAAATTGTTGCAAAATGTTTAAAAAATAGAGTTCTTGGGGAAAATGTTTTTCCCCCCCAAAATAGGGTCTTTGGGTGACAGTGGTAAAATTTTCACAAAAGATGGGGTCTTTCATTTTTGGGTGAGGGTTGTGTTTGGGTGACAACGATGCTGGAAAAAAGGGGGTCTAAACAGCTTATATATATACGCGGTCGCTTCCAAGATGAGGAAGTGCCGCGGGGACTGGTGGAGGACAGTCCTGACCGGTTTGTTACAGGGTTTAGTAGAGTGCCCCAAAGTCAAAGGTCTCTAGAGGTCAATTTTGCGTAGAACTACTGACTTGGCAGTCTGTGTCAAAAGTCAACACACATATTTTCGCTGCAGTCACACATTGGTGCAGATGCACTATTGTATATTTTCTGCAAAATTACCCTTAGAAATGGGGTTACGGTTTTATTTGCAGCGGCGGCAATGGCCTGACCTCGGGAGGGGGAGGTGGGATAATTTCTCCCTAACATGAAGGCTTTTACCGGGCGCAGCTAGGCCTACCAAGCCATTAATCCTTCTTACCACAAGCTATGGAAATTAGGGTTATAGGAAGGATTTGTTAAAATAAGGAGAAGAAACGGGACTAGGGCCAGTATGGAACACAGAGGCTATGGGGTGGGCCCGGCGGTGCGTGCGTTTTGATGAAGCGTCTGAAATATACCCCCCCCCCCCCCCCCCGTAGGCCTGTGCGGTAGGGGGGCTACAAAACAAACATCCTGGGGACTTATCCTCACTGCTGTCCGGCTGGGTGACTCCGGGCATATATTCGATTTGGTCAGATGCCTCCCGTCACAAACGGTCGGACGTTGTTTTCTGATTGAGTATAATTTTATTCTTTTTGAAACAAGGAGCTATATTCGCTGCAATGCGGGAATATTTTGTTATTTTTGGGTTATTGAGTTCCACAGTTTTTGTTATTTAAAATAGTAAAAATGAAAGGAAAGCAGACAACATAAAAGCGAACGTATAGAACCATTCAGTTCACATAAAGCGATAGGAAGAAACGGCATGGAATCAAGAACATCGGGTTATATGTGGCTGACCTTTACTCATCGTAAGATGATAGAAAGTACAAGTAGATAGTTACTAGCTCACCCATTGCACATACAATGTTAATTACCTTTTCACAAGGATGATTTACGGGTTAGTTGGATGGACAAGCTTGCTGTAACATTGAGATTGGGGAAAGATTTCGTCAGTCAGCTGTATACAAGCGGTGGGGCTGGTGGAATAATTCGTTTTTCTGAAAGAATGGACACCACTGGACTTTGGTAAATGGAGAGCTGTGCTTGTGTGTCACCTGCAGTATGCATGAGTAGGCCATATTTATTTTTATACAAAAAAGCAAAAAACTAAAAAATTAAAAAAAAAAAAACACCAACAAAGCAAAACAAACCAGGAAAAACACAGGAAATTTTCTGAGTTCTCGCTGCTCCTCCCACACCTTTTTGATTTTTATTGGGTGTGGGTGGTTTTTTTTGCCCAACATACTCTGGGGACCCTCTGATTGTCCGGGCCACCGGGGGGGCGGCGTTCGTTGGCGTCTCCGACCACACGGAAATCTGCCTATAGTCCAGCATTATATCACAAAGCACGAAAGTGATCAGTGAAACGCTGCACTGTACTCTGCATAATTCATGACTATCAAAACTTATTAAAGGACTATTCAATTAGCTGCGGTCGCGTATCGATAAATGAAACCCAAGTCCGTGCCATTGAACCACCTGTTGAGTTCGTTCTGTGGTCCCCCGGATTTAGCATTCAAAATTAACCGTGTTGTGCGCAAGGTAATGCGGTTACGTTACTTGTGAATCGATACTGCTGAGACAGTTTCCCTACATCTTTCGTAAGTTCGGCGGCTACTCACTACCAGTGTTAATTCCAGGCCCTGTGCAATGCACGCTCTGACAAGTTGGTTGGCAGGGCTGTCACTAGGGGGATGGTAAGCTGAAAAGTCCTCAAGTTTTGAGTTTACATATCTTTTAACCAGTGCGCTCTAAACCCGAGACAGACCGAGACGGGGGTACAGTGCCTATTCCGGTGTAAAGACACTGAGTGTCCCCCATGAGAGAGTGTCCTAGGTACAATAGCAACATTCACGGCATAAACGGACCTTGTAGACGAGGCCATTTGGGTACATTTGCTGAAACCAATTATACATACAGCATCCAATGTAGAATACAATAGACAGATTGTGTTAGGACACTCAGTCACACTGACCCTGTAGTTTTATGAACACCGACATTATTCAATGCTGGTAAGGTAACATACTCGCTTGTAGATGAGGTGTGTGGCGATCCCCACTACAGCAACATTAAATGGTGAAGTCTGGTCCAATCGCTTCGAAAGAGAGATGGGCACCCGTTTCCTGTGGACACAGGTCCGTCCCCTTTACCTTTCTTTTTTCTGGTTTACAGTATCAAGAATAACTTCAACAACATTAAGTTCTACAGGCAACAAGTGTAAAATTAGTAACGTTACTATTTTTTGTGCAGGATTTACTCTAACTTGACCACAGTAATTTTGTGTTGTTACATTTCTCCAATGCAATATGTTAGGGTATTTGATTCCACACCACTAAATAGATTTTGGTCTGTCACCTCTGGCCGAAAAGTGTTTGGGAAAAAAGGTAAAAAATTGACAGGTTCTAAGTTACAATTGAAAATATTAGAAACTGGAACTTCCTGGTCCATTGTTTTTGTGGTTAGAAATTATTTTAAAGATACAATCAGTACAATCAAGACAAAACATGTTATGCTTACTCACTATTAATTACATTACTAATTTTACAGCCACCCCATAGGAAATTTTGATCATATGGATAGTTCCAGAATCATGTGTTTTGACTAATGTTTGTAGAGCGAGTACTTCCCCCGACCCCGGGGGAGATTGAGACGGTTTTCCTTACAGATTCGGAGGGTCCATGGTTAAATCGGTTGAAGATCGGTTGGAATTCAGTCGCTTAGCGTTTTCATCACCCGTGCACTGCTTGAGGATGGTCTAGAAGTCCACAGTTTCGAGGGGATCCTCTTCTTTGTCTAACGCTTGTGGTACAGCGTCAAACGTTCCCTTCGGGCAGGCAAGCACGCGCCATGGATCTTCGCGCGTCATCAGATGGTCGAATAAAAAAACATGATGGTGACGAGACATCCATGCGGTTGGTGTTATAAAGCTTCGTTAATGCGAAATTTACGTTTTTTATTAGGGCCATTTTGTACATAGACCAATGGCAATTTTATTTGGTGTTTGCACCTCTTAGGAGATATGTGTAGAGACGATAAACAAGTTTGGGACCCCTGACCTCTAGTACGTTGAACTTGATCCTTGTCATCTTGAATTCAAAACTCTAGTTTATAGTCATACTATAGCCTGTGAAGCGATTTAGACCGTTGGGGGTCAGCATAAAATATGACGAGTTTCGAGACAAGATAAGTCAATGGAAATTTAACTCAAGTTCTCAGGTAATAAGGATGGAGTATTTATTAATCTTTTTAAACGTATTACTAGCACGGCGCTCTTCCCGACTCGCTAACAAGCAGCCAGTGGTCCGGATTGAAGAGAAAAATGCGGCCCTGGGTGCAGCAGCTAAGGTTGGGGCCCACTTAGTGTGCCTATAGGGTGTCTGAAGGGGGCCCTGCGAGCATATTTAAAGGGGGGCCTGTTAGCAGCTGCCTGCACACGTTGCTGATCTTAAATCCGCCACTGCAAGCGCGTGGCAGAGAGCGATCAGATATTATCTATAGGCGTAGGTCCATCGCTTTCCCTAGCGGAAAACCATCAGAATGGGAGGGGGGGGGGGGGGGAAGGGTATATTTTCATATCAATTTATATTTGTTTTTGGAATTTAACTACGGATTCTCCAGGGCAGAACAAGGATGAGTATTTATAATCTTTACAAATGAACGATAAAATGTCAAGAAGATCACTGGAGCCATGGAAATAAGACGGGACACAAAAACAACCGGGAGGTAGGCGCATAACCGCTAAGTCCATCTACGATCCCTTAAAGCCTACAACAAGACCAGTCTAACACCAAAAGCTGTTCAGAAAGTGGCTCAATAGAATCAAACCCGAGAGTCCACCGACGAGTACGAACAAAATGAAACGCTGCGAGGTAAAAGGGGTTTTATCAGCCAATACCCGGAATTTACTTCACTTATCAAGCATTACTTCAAGCATATTTGCAACTCCATTTGTAGGTTATCAAATGTCCGCCTTTCTGTTTCGTGTGAGGCAATTCCGAACGTCACTTTGACTAGTAGGTACAGTGCGACGCTTGAAACGGAAAAAAAGAGAAAAAGCGGAAATTTGTAAAAAAATTCGTGGCGTCACAAGGTTGTAAGACTTAAAAAATGGACCGTAAAAAGCTAATACAATTTGTAAATTTGCAAATGATATAAATATCATATAAACCGACTCCATGATAATTTAATAGGACTAGCTGAGTTTACTAAATGTTTGAAATACACACACAACCCAAACACACGCTCACACCCGCACACGCACACACACACACACGCGCACACACACACACACACACATATGGCAAACATATTTGACTATATGAACATAGACGTATCTTCACGTTTCCCAAACACTGAAACGACAAGGCATGCCATTTTCATTTCTTACTTTACTCACCTTAATAATGCAAGACAAATCCAATGTAGTTAAAACGTCATTAGAATGACATCCTTCTTAGACGCAAATAATCCGAAGCTGAAACAGTAATAGCAAATACATTTAACTTGACAAATAGATTAATATTTAATGTCATTAATTAAAATGGTCTTTGGCTCACAAAAGACCATATTAACTAATTGGCAAAATCGTGTCAATGGTGGGTTTTACCTGAGATCAATTGATTAACAAATTAACAAATCAAAGAGAAAACATAATAAATCAAACTAAAATAATCTAACTACAAAAACAAAATTGAAAACGGGCTGTGATGTTAGCAATTGATCTGTTTAGACCTGGGATAAAAATACATCGGCCTCGGACCACATGTATCGCCTGCGCGTCGCGGTTTGTAATGCTATGTTCATAGACCTGACCTTAGGCATGTTTACCTTTGACTGCATCAAAAATGAGGGATCCAAATGTTGCACCTATGACTCAGGTTTTGTTCATGACCTTCACGTTCAATGAGGTCAATTTTTACATTTCCAGCCTATCTTACAACGTGACCTCACATGACCTTTGACCTTGGAATGTGGAACCTTGACTTCATCATCAAAATGAGGTATCCCATGTTGCATCTATGACTCACGTTTGGTTTAATTCCTTTAAGTATGCGAATATTATCCGGCAAATGTTGACCCCCTTTTCACAACAACACACATCACACAACCGACAACAGCATGGGAAGTGATCCTTAAGTGATTCCTGCCTTAAGGCAGGCGACACAAAAAAGTACAGAAACACCACAACGTCGTTTGCAGAAAGTGTAATGTTATTGTAATTTGTATTTTGTGTAGTTTTCATGATTCGCTCACACTCCTACCAAATTGTTTTGCAAGGGGTGACATTGTTAACTGGTGAATTAATTTGTCAGTGGTTTTACTTCCAGAATGTTACATCATGCTGACACGTTTAAAGAGGGACTCTGGAGAGAAAAATTAAGAAGTTCATATAGATATGGTGTGTTTAAACCAAATCAAAAGTCTGAGCATCAGAGGATATCGGGTTGTAAGAGTAAATGATGTTATGTTATCCATGTTAGGTGACTTGGCTGTCCAGCTTGCCTGTCAGCCCGGGAGTTTTACATCATTTCTGTGGTTTGGGGGCGCGTGGGCTTTTTAAAAGCATGCAGGCATTACTTCAGACACAGTGCTATGTATTGTGTTACTACCTGCACCTCAGTCAGATCAATCTCTCCACCCAGGTGCATATAGTACAATACACAAACAAAGCTCTCCATTGACGCCTGTATAAAAAATTTTAGTGACAAGTCACCCACGCTGAATTCGCGCATGTGTAGTAATTCGGGGTGACTGACCTAAATATACACAATCGAATGTGTGTACATTATCGTGTCATGCAAACCAGCTGGACCGCGCCCACAAACACGTTTACGCGCATATAATTATTGACAGCATCAATCTCCATGCAATTCCCAGTCAAACTTGGTTCCACTGCCGGAAAATAGCCATGCATATTTCCAGTGTCACCTTATTTAAAGTTGATTGTCACTGCAATGATGACATGTGGGTTCGGGAATGATCTAAGTAATACCGACACAGTAGTAAATCTCAATAGTCACATTTATATCGCGCATAATTACGATTATTGCGGAGTACTTTTTTCAACCCTAAATTTCCGGGATTGACTCATGGCGCAAATTCGTACAAAACATAAAACAAACACCACACTAACAACGGAAAAGTCTTATTAAAATGCTGTTTTAAGCTTCGATAGCCGAGACCATACCGGTTTTCCCATTATCATTGCGCATATACTTTTGACAGCTGCGGGGTCTCTAGGAACGTCATGAACATTATTGAGGAATTTCCAAATCTCCCCAAGCTGTATTTCAGAAACTCTGACCGTCACCATTCAGTAATGAGAGTTAGTGAGCGGCGCTCTTATTTTTGTAAATTGTATTTGAAAAGAAGTGTGTACGTTGCAATACCTACTTGACTTCCAAATAGCAATTGTGTTTGCGTCCCGAAGAACCTAAACTCACTAATCTATTGATATACCGAACCAAAATGAATCTAAATAAAGGTTCATTTGGCGAAACGTGTGCTTGTATGAACTATAATAATTAGGCTACTAGAGAAAACGCTTCTTTTGCCGGGCTCTGCTGGTTAATTTTACCCCAACATTGAGCTCCCTTTATCTAATTGCCAAATCCGATCATCTTATGTCTTGGATTGATAGTTTAGGTGACTATCCTTTAATTTTATTTGCCCATTTTGTAATTAAAACGCCCAAATAATTTTTAAAATGATTTTTTATCATACTATGGTCTGAATAACCTTCAGGAATTGCGAGCCCACATTCAACATTATACGCATGATCCTTTAATGGCCAGTGGACTGTGGCTGACAGTCGACGTCGTAGCAGACTTTGTATCGAAAGAGACGGCGGATATGTTGAAGGTGTGATGCATAATTCAGGTAAGTACTAAACACAAATAATATCTTTTTCATCATGCTCATTTTCAACTGTTTACCATTATCTTTTATGTACCAACTGTCACAGGTGAGTTTTGACATGTCATTTGCAAAGCAATGGTGTTCATTGAGGCATGACTGGAGAACTGGCATTCAATGTGTCATTTGAAAGCTTTCTTGTTTTTATACTTTATGTAAAATAATTTAATTATAGGTGCATACAACACACAGTAATCGCCAAATTAACCCCTTTACTTCAGGGTTAATTTTGTTCTGGACACCCGTATATTCGATAGATAAGTGAATATAACATAACATAGAGTTTGGAGCGCTAACATCAAACCTTGTATGCTAAAAAAGGCTATCATTTAAAGTATCAGTCAGACATGGCAAATACATACTTTGGCCTCGTCTTTATACAGAGTTTGACACTTTGCGAAGATATTACGTTTGAGATTGCGTTTATTTCGTCACCATATACGAAGGTAAGCGCTGAGCCACCTTTTAAAATGTGGCTCTGTCGTTTGTGCTAGGTTTGTAAGTTTAAGTTCTCTTGCTGCTCCGAGGTAGAGTTATGGTTAAGGTTAGGGTTGGGTTAAGGGATTCAGTTTTAAGGGTTTTATGGTAGGCGGGGCGGTTCGAATATGGCGCTTACCAGATACTAATTGATCGAGCAATATAAATGACCTTACTGCCCCTTGTCCATCCAAATAAGCCAGACATATCCCCATAGAAGAAGTCCTAAACCCAGTCCAATAGTTTTGATGATAGGTATCACTGTTCATTACTAGGGCAAATTCACTAAATGTTGAATGTTTATCGCATGCGAATGTTTAGAATGATCTTGTCTAGGTCGTCTTCAATTTGAGCATAATTACGAAGGATCTAACCTTTATTTTCTTTCTTTCTATAATTATTAATGTCATATTTAAAGACATGTGTTTGTAGTAAGTGCGTCTTTGAAGATGCCGCAGTTATGGAACAATAAAGGTAAAATTTTGCGACGTTTCATGTTTCACCCACACGTCATATATATTTCACGATAGTGTAGGTCTTGACATCTAAGTTTACGACAAGATTTCTACATCCGCGCGATCTTTCGTGAGAAAACGTACTTTCCACTTGCCCCATCCCATGAAAAATTTACGTGCCCCATATGAGCATGCCTAATCCCAGACCATGGTTTTGATAATCGGAATTACTGTGATGTTACCTGGAAAATAACCAGTGTATTCAATCTAGGCACAAAATCGAAGTAAAGGAGTGATCCAATTTACAAAGGGTGGTGGGTATTTAGCCGGGTCTTTAGGGGTTGTATGATTAATTTATACGAATACTTTTGTAAGATCCTGTTGGAACCGGAACTTAAGGTGACCCGTACACAACGAATATTTTAGTACAATATACCTCTAAAATAATTATTGAACCACATATCGAGTGTTTCATCTAAAAGGAATATATTACCATAACAATAAATTAAAACCACCAGTCTGACCATGCGCTATTTAAATTTCGCGCTATTGTATAACTTGGTTATGCGATACCACCGGCACGTTGGCGTCATACACCAACCCCCCATAGGAATGCACATGAAGCGTCAGTGCAGTCTACGACGCTACTGTGGCCGTCCTGTCCCATACACGTATACATATCCCATAATCACTAGCGCGAATTTCAAAATCGCGCATGGTCAGCAAAATGTTTCAAATACTTTTTATGGTTAGTATAATTCCGTTTTTCCATGAAACCACTCGAATGTGTTCAATAATAATTATTTTTAGCGTATATTTTATAATTTATTCTTATTACGGTTCTCCTTACTTGTGTCAGAAATGATGAAATTAGAGGGAATGCCGTTAAACATTTGTCAGGGGAGGGATATTCATCTAATTTCCATTTATCTCCTCGGTCCATTGAAGTCACGCGCCCTGGAAACTGAGGTCGTCTAAGGCTATTCTGAAATTATTTCTATGAACCTAAAGCTCAAGTCGAGGGGATTATGGTGGGTTCGAACTGAGAATTCGACGGCACTCTACAGTACGGACATATACCTGGTGTCCCACTTAGATAACCCATTAGTTGGACCAACCGCCAATAACAGAGCGAAAATACAAATCTAACACTGTAAAAGTCATAATCGTTTTTATAAATCTTCATGAGTAGGACAAACTTAAGAACATTACAGAGAATTTACAAGACAAGCGTAATTGTTAAAAAACCCGTTTCTTGCGTCTTCCTGTCTGACTTTGAGAAGTAAATATTTGTATTTTCTCGCTCCTCTTTAAAAAGACTTGCTTAATTCATGGCTGGAATCGAGGGGTCAGTGCAGTGGCTAAAAAACGTGGCTTCATTTCGTCCCATTTTTGAAAATCTCACGTCTGTGTTCACTGAGCACTTAAGATTTGGAGTTGTTTCACATGAGTGTCCGCGTCTAATGATATTAACAATGATTATAGTGAAATCTAATGTCATTTTTCCGCCGAAAATGGAGTAAGCTACGTCTTGTTTAAAAACAATCACTGATCTATGCATTATAATCCGTACAAGACACAAGCACATCTTTATGTTGAGGTAAAAGCACTAAAAATAACATCGTCGTCATGAGGGGCCACACATCTGCAACATGGATATCAGTGTAAGGATTTTGTATTTTATGTTTGAGAGACTGGCGGAGGTTTTGGATATTCTGTAAGTACGCATTTTCCTCTAATTCGAAAGAATGTACCGATGACCTTTGTGTATTATTGAGAATTTAGAAGCATTTTTGACCCCTAAAACGTTATAATGATACATATACGTCACTGGGCTCGATCATATAAATAAATGTAACGTTCTTTTTTAGAGGTGAACCCATGTTAAATATTAGTGGCCAGGGATTCGACACTTCGTGAAACACATTCACGTTAAGCAAAATTATAATCAGTTGTATTATTGAAAAAGATATTACAAAATACCATAAGAACCTTTGGCCCATAGCAATTCCGCCGATCATTGGTCAGACGGATGGAATTTTGGACTGCCCCGAATTAGATGTACTACCAAACCAACTTGCCAAATGGATGATACACATAATCCATTGATAAAACATTCCTGAAAAGGAGAAAGAAAAACGTATTTAAATAAATTTAAAGGTTGTACATATTACTGACACTTTCAGCTGACATTAGAAAATGGTGGCCTCAAATTTTATTTAATTTTTACATGGAAATAACCCCGAGGGGCTTTTTAAAATCTTGTGAAAGTGACTGTTTGATTAATAACACAGTAGACCCATCAGCCTTAAAAATTCAGGAGTGAAACATTTAATTAAGAAAATTTAAAAAAAAGTTTGACCTTATCCAACAAAGTGCAGGAGAGGAGGGTCTACAAGAATCTGATATTTTTTAAGCGGCCTAACATTTGAGTCCTGTGTGGTCCAAAACACCAGTCCCTTCCAATTTTCTTGACTTCCCAGCTCTTGATAGCCTGTAAATTGTCCTCACCATATCCAGTGTCGGTATTCTTCACAGGAACAATATTTGAACCAAAAAGAAGACTGCCACCGCTGCAGCGATGAAGCGATGGTATTTGTGCTGAGTGTATTACCATTGGGAAGTCTTGTTCGCAGTGAAAGAGTCAACCAAGGAATCAGTATAACTATAATCAAAAGTCGTCCGTTTCGATATCTGTAGAGCAAATGGCAAATTAAATTGTATTTATGTGCATATAGTACACAACAAGCAAAGAGCCAAAGGAGGAAACAAAGATACACAGATGGTCCTGCTGTAGCTAATACGAGTTCTGGGCGAAAATAACAGCTTTGTACAAAATTTAAGAAAACGGGCGTAGCTTTACCATAGCTTTAAAAAGCTGCAGCAGTTGCTGTGGTTTCCCAGTCGTTCACTAAACACCATTGAAGGCCAAGAATTGGATTATACCGTATTCAAATGGACGTCAGCCACCAGACATGGTGGTGAACAAGATGCAACATTCCAGGAATACAATACATTAAGCTGTCAATCGATCGATGTTTTTTAGCGATTTGCACAGGGATCATTGACAGGTGAATGTATGTAAGTTACTGGAATGCGTCTATCTTGTCCACCAAACATGGCTGGCTAGATAGGTCATTAGCGGTTGTGATAGTTTAGCATTCATCATAATTATCTGAACGGCACGAAATTACGATATTGTATGGGGCCTTGGATATTTGAACATTTAATGTGAAGTAGGGTGTTTTAAGAATTGCTAGGAAACGAAATTTGATACTGACGCGTCATCGTAATCAGAGATTGCATGCCCGAGTCAAGATGTGTGCGACGAAACCGTTCAAAGGCATTGGGTTATTCCATGGCACAGCAGCTGGCGCGCTAGTTGACCTTGAATTCACTGTAATGATTTGCCCACTGGTCTGATATTTGCCATATTTAGTACGAGAGGGTCGGTTGAGTTGTCGTAAAATCATTAGTTGGATGTTTAAAGGTCATATTTTCGGCCATAGTAGCCTGTGTAATCTTCTAAAATCGCACGATGTTGCGCACTGTTGTTCCACGCGAAATATGTCCTCCCATATGACCCCTCTTTTTGGGGTGGCTGTTTCATCTCGCTCTATGGGTATGTCCCTTCGTGCTGCCCCTTTTTGGTCTTGCTGTTTAAAGATTTTTAACCATATTCTTTACTTAATTTAATCTATATTTAAGAAATAAGGGTGATTGCAGTATCATTTATGGGCGAATAAGTGTCCGAGAAGGGAAAAAAATAAACATATGGGCAAGGCGCAGCCGAGCCAATTATTTTTAAGTTTTTCCAGACGAGGATAGTATATGTACTAAAAAACCTATTTCTATTTATTATATGAAATCGTTGCAGTAATAAGATAATGCATTCGCTACCCATTATTGCATATTAAAATTGGATCGAATTATTAAGCCCAAATTAATTGGAAGAGCTGATAATTGTTAATTAAAAAAAAAAGCCCAAATTTTAAAAATCCTAGCGAGACCAATAATTTTGGCGTTAAATCATCCAAGGTTATCATTATCATGTTTTGCATCCGATCTTTCACACACTGCGACTCCTTAAAATATGAATACTGCATGAATAACGGGCAGTAAACCGACCAATCGGATGCTGCATTTTCAATAATGGGACAGTAGAGTTAATAGAATAATGCTTAACACTCCCTTGAGAGTTTCGGTATGAAATTGGATATTTTACCTAAGCCTTTCTCACCATCTGGGAGAGTGTGATGGCTTCTGCTTTCATGACCTCCAGTCTGTAATGTTCTGTAAGCATCTTGTAGGGATCGTTGTTGTTCTGGATGAACTAGCTGGATGCACAATATCATACCCATTTCTTGGGTAGCTTCACCCTTGGATATCGCCTTGGATGATGATGCTTCCAAAAGTCGATTTGGGTATCTTGTGGGGTATCCTGTTGACATGCCAGTTAAAATCTTGGGTTCTCTCTGGGTTGATATTCTTGTCCAGTACTGTGTCTTCCAGTCCAAGGGTTTCACGAATTTTGGTGTTCTTGATCTTATCTAATCGGGGTGACGCCAAGATTTTTCTAAGACACCAATGTCAAAGTGAGTAGTAATCTAAATATCATCTGCCCTCCTCTTAGATTCCAGGTTGCTATAATCCGTTCAAAGAGGATGGAGAGTATGAGAGGACCTTGTAAAGTTCACCGTTTGTGTAGAACAAGAACGAGATCTTGGCTTGCCCATATTTGTAAGGTTCTGAATTGCTACCGAGTGCCTTTCCTGTACTTATGTCATCGGTACAGTGTCTTGATTCTGTAATGGTACCTCCTAGGTACACAAATCTTTCCTTTCAACTTTGCGCCCCACCAATGTTGATGTGATATCGTGATGTGTTTTGCTGATGGCCTGGACATCTGTTTACTGATGTTATTTTGAGACCAAAATTTGAGCTCCATTGGTATGCTCTAACAGATGTCATCTAAAAACTATACAATCAAAGCATTGAATTTTTTGCCAAAATCTTATTAAGTTCATCTCAACGGAAGTTAACTTTTCTTTTAAAGAATGTTCCAGAATTTCATGAAAATTTTTTAGTTGTTTAATTTGGCGGGCTGGTTCAAGAATTAAGGTCAAGTATCTGAGACACTTGAAAACACACGTTGGTTCTAGTTTCGGCTATCCCCATATCAACACAGAGTTGCCATTGAAAATCGGTTTCAAGACAATTTCTTTAAGTGCTACTTCCGTGTGAGATAACCTAATTTATAAGTTTTATAATGTCATAATCGCCAATAATACAGTAGCAGCATTGAATGGAAATTAAATTCCAAACAGTCTTGTTGTCTCGGTTTTAAAACTACTCCAGGTGTTCAAGCAGATAAACTGACGGCCCTTTTGAACAAAAAAAAAACATCCTTCTTCCTTTATTGTTCTTTGGTTCAACCTGTTATCTTCATTTTGTGTTCTTCCTGCACCTTGGAGGTAGTGGGGAATGGGGCGAGGTGAAATTAGCCCTCCCTATTAGAGCATTGTCCCCCGTAAACAGAGACTTTTGGCTTTCCACCCTTATTTCATGCAATAAAATTTACACAGGATTTCACAATTATTGTCCCGCTGAGAGTGAGTCTCCTCTATCCCCCACAGCATGATTTCTGGGGCTTTTCAATCTGTTTTGAAAATAAAATGTTGATTAGTTCAGTGCATTAATCTGATCTCTCTCTACATATTTTTTGGTTGAAAACATTTTTAGAATCCCACAAGATGCCTACTCACACCTACAACATTTATTTCTTGAACCTTTAAGTGAAACTGGCCGCAGTGGTATTTTCTTTGTGTTCAATTTGACAATCTCTCCAGTCTGGGTGCATTGAATGGTCACGAATAAAAGCGAGGATTTAGCTTAGATCTGTTCTACAAAATGAAATCAAATATATCAACATAAATGCACATCTTATTTTTTTTTTTTATAATTTTTAGTTTTAATTGTTAGTTTTTTTGGACATCTGTATCTAACTAACCAGCTCTTGTAGTTCTTCAGTGTCCGCTAGCAGACACTATTCAACAGCGAAACGAAGGTTGTTGAGCAGTTGTCCTTGTATCATTTGTCCAACGAACGCCTTCTCAAAATCTATATAGCAACATACAGGCTTCTTTTTTTGTCCAGGTATTTCGCAGCAATCGCCTAGGGTGACAAGTTGGTCCTATTGCCCTCCCAGGTCTACGCCTGCCTGGACTCTGACAAACTAACGTCTGATGTGTTTCTCAGTATTCTTCTTTGTAGAATCAATCGCAATTTTTGCCTGCATGGACTTAGTAGACTGATGCCACGATATTTTTCCACAGTCCAACTTGTCCTTTTTCTTGTAGATGGGCGTAATAATTGCTCTGTGGGGCCCCAGTCAAGCTGGTGAAGGTTTCTTTCACTCCAGATCAGATTTCACAGCTTGACGGAATCTATGCCCATTTTCCTCTGAGACTTCATCTCGTCGCTGTTATAACTGTCGTAGCCTGAGCCCTTTCCATCTCTCATCTTTTTTGATGGCACCTCCCTCTGAGTATGCATCCGTGCTTAGCAGATGTGGTATTTCATTGGCAGCCTCCTCATTAGTTGGATTTTTGTTGTTATACAGCTCCTCGTAGTTTGTTTTCTTTAACACTTTACACCGTTCTTTCATATCATTTAAATTGTCAAGATGTTAAGCTTTATTCTACACTGTCTGCATTTGTACCGTGACTTCTGATTTTTCAATTTCATGATTGTTAAGTAACCTCTTTGATTTAGCAGCTTGAGACGCACTAATCGTGAAGTTTCTGGATCCACTTGTCTTTACATCCCTCGGTCTTTCTCTTTATCTCTCTATTCAAGTAAAATAGGGCTCTCTTGGTGGAGTCAATATTTTCTCTAACTTTACTTTCTTCCGCTCTACACTCAGTTGGATAACATCTTCACGTATCCATGGGTCTCCGGGGGTGGAGATTCAATTCACCTCCATGCACAAATACAATTGTCAATTTATTTCCGGAGTGAACATTGATAATTGCAGTGGACCTTACTGAGGGTGCACTGTTGCGACATAACCTATTTCGACGTACAGACATGACGAAAGGGTATGAAGGACTTTATTCGTCAACAGGACACCGCGGTTAAGGGTCAATCACCCCGAGCCCGAATCCACCCTATAGGGAAAACATCCCTATGGAGTGAAGTTCACTTGGTTTTGAGTAATTACAGTAATCTTAGTTGAAAACACATTCTGGAAGGTGCGTTCCCCGGGGTGGAGTTTCATTCATATTTGGAGTGATCACTGTGGGCTATCTACAAAGAGTGACACTTAGAGAGTAAGTAAAAAATCATATAGAACTTGCCTATTTGCCATGCCCAGGCCATGCTTCACAAATACAAGTAGCGAACCTGCAAAAACACAGCAGCCACTGCAATTTGTCTGGCTTATCAAGTTCCATAACTAAAACGTTGCAGATGCAACCATAACCATAAACTTGTGACAGTTCGATTTGTGGTGTGTATTGAGGAAAACTAGGTGATAACACTCTACAAAGCTCAGCCAATTGACTCTTATCTAGCGAATCATGTGACGAGCGTGGTAGTTCGTATCCACGAATACAATTCTATAAGCCCATGATATGTCGTTCAAAGTCCTCATGAGACCGGAAATACTGCACGGCCCATGAGCTCCCATGCATGATGTTTTATTTTTAAGCGTGATTCAAAGTGAAGCGTGACCAATCCTACACTTATTTAACATCACTAAATAGTCATGACTTAGTTTGGTTCGCGCTTACTATTTTCTCCCATTTGGTTGAAATACATAAAACAAAAATTATAAATATGGTTTGGAATGGATAGTAATACAATTATGTTGTAAACACGGTTCAAACGAAGTCGTTTCGATCTGTATTGGATGTTCAATAAGACACAGATTGAAAGTTTATTTAGTGAATCTAAAAGGTTATTTACGGTAAATCTAATAACATTTGAGACATTCCAAATCTTTAAGAAATACATGTACTTCTTTACCAAGATGAGTTGCATACTAAATGGGCATCGCGTAAGACGAAAGCAGATGGTCCTTTGTATACTTGTATGCAGATTAAAATAATTTTGCCTGCATGTAGAGGAATTAAAGACACTAGCAGTGATTTGCTAAATTCAGCAAATCGAAAACATCATCAAAAATAAGATTTTAGCATGTACGTAACAAGTACAGATCCTATCATACCCGGCAAATGATAAGACCAGAAGCAACCTAATAAGGGACAGAATCGGGATTTTAGTCATTTACTGTCCGAACGGACACTTACTACCACACGTAATTGAATGGAGAATGTATCTTGGAACATTGCCGTTTCTTCCTTTTCTTTTCAATTCACAGCTGGAAAAGGTAACTTAATTATGAGAATTCTACAGACTTATCTTCACTTTGAAGATATTTCCTGCCAAATTTCAAATATTTTGCAAATCATGATGAGGGTCTTTAAATTTACCTTTCCGCATTATGCCGAGAACAAATTTCTCACCAGAAAGATGTTGGTCGAGCACAAGGACCTAGATAAACAACTGTCTTGACTATATAGTGACATATGATAGTAAAAATAGGAATTAGCTTACGTTTGGATTAAAAAAGGAACCAGATTGCTTTGACTTTGCGCGTATGCAAGATGGTAATTTGGTCCAATAACCAGTTCTAAGTGGTTGCATTCCACCTACGTAATAGACAAGCCAAGCGAACACCTAGTGGTTAACTAGTCTGGTACTACACTTCAACCCTGTGAGAATTTGGAGTTACGCGGGACGATGTCTTTGCTTCAAGAACCACGTCGAGAAGACAAAGAAGAGGTCAGTTCCAGGAACAACACCCTGAACAACCTCACTGGCACAAGCTGGGGTACTCGCCCACATACCTGAAGATCGACTGCCTGGCCTTGCTACTCTTTAGAAGAGTATGCACGTCCAGTGTAGGAAAGATCATCACATGCAAGGAAGGTGGATCCGGCACTGTAACAGGTTGGTCAGAGCTACATCACCCAAATTACACCCTCGCAGGTATACCACCTCCTGATGTAGACGTGCAGTGGCAAGTAAGAAGGAGCGCCAAAGCCAGGCCACTGATGGTTGAGACTCCTCTATACGGGCATTTTCTAGCAGAAAGCCGCTGAAATCAAGACAAGCGTCGTCAGTCACGTTACCACCACTGGAAACATCTGCAAAAGTGAAAGAGTACAGATTGAAAGGAAAAGGCTCACTAAACAATCCATTCAAGGACCACTGTTCCTGTCAGCGCAGGACTACAACAGATGCAGACTCAACCTGGACGAAGTGGAAATGCCTCAAAAGGCTAAGGTCTGTGTAGGTAGATGTAGAGCCAACCTAGTGATGCGGAAAAAAGCACCTCAACCATGGACTGTCTACTGTGCTGTCCGAAACTGGAGCTCCCGTGCATTGGGCATTGGCGCAAACACATAAAAGGCTCTTGTGTTGTGGAACGCTAAGAAGAAGTTGGAAAAACCATACGCATTTTCAGGATATTTGTAGGAACCACATCAAAGCACTGTCAGCATCAAGCAGTGGTGGCCAAGAAATCACAAATCTTGATAAATTTATTATTCCAAAACCGACGGAGCTGAAGAATCAACTCACATGTAAGGTATTTTTAGCGATTAGATAAGGAATAACGGCTGAGGACGAGGTAATATGGGTCAAAGCAAACACCCCATGTCTGGCCCACACCAAAGCTACCAAATCGGGTTGTGGTTTGCAGACGGTGTGCTGTGTCAATCTATTGATTCTTTTTGGTGATTTGCGATATTGAATGAGGCTGGCCACCATCGTCTGATCATCACCATATTCTTGAAGCACACACTTTTCAGAATTTGGCACATCATTAACACAGCACAAGAACCAAAGGGGACTAAAGATTAATCTTGAGGCAATCACATGTAATGTCCATAGGATTAGATTAAGCTCCATTTATGTTGCCGAACTGTACTGTTTTCTACCAGCTGACCCAATTTGTATATAAGATTGAGTGGCCAACACCGTTGAGAGCTTTTAGATATCCAATAGAGTCATTCTATGCAGAAACAGCAGAAGCATTTGTTTTCTAATCATTACAATCTCATTACGATTTTGCATACACCAAACAATAGGCCGTGCTGAAATATACGATTCTAAAATTTAAAATTTAAGTTATTCGGACGGGCTTTGGATGTATGAGCAGTTGTTTGTATCACGGTTTCCCATATGTGTTGTAATTCTGTACGTTTACGCGACGGAAATACAAAACATACGAATTATTTCAGGTGATGAATTTGCTCGTAAGATTAATAGGATAAGGTGCATGATACAATTTTGGCCTTTAAAGGTGCAACTAGGGATTTTGGGGCATCACATATATTGTGTCATTAATTTTCTGATGTTACAACATCAAAGACAATGCATTTACCCGCAGTAGAACCAAATCGGGTGTCCTCTTGTCCGGCGTTTGTATCTCTCATCGTACAATCGTCATTAGGCCCTTTCCGTCAGCGTAGATGTAAGAGGTGTGGGTGATATGCAGAAAATTCTTCCACCCGCACCACCCCACCCAAGTTTTGAGTCTGCATAGTGCTTTTGTTTTTGGCGAATGTGTTACCAATTTTACCTCAATTAGTACACTCATTTCATGATTTTGACAGCCAGAATGAGGCCAGGATTATTTTTATGTTAATGGATGATATTAGTCAAATCTAATGTTGCTAAATATTAATACGTCAGCTGCGGTTATCTACTGATTTTCAATTTTCCATGTGGGTGAACTTATTTCAATTATATAATGTTCATAGTGTATTTGCCTTTAGACTGTACTAGTAATTTTGTCATATTATTCTAATTTTCATACAGGCAGGAAAATTTAAGAACATGTGGCAATTTGTATGCGTGTGTTGACTTGCAATAGGTTATATTTGTAAGGATGGGTAGAGATAATTCATTTCCGACAAAAGAACAAGCTTAGGTTAAATTCTATTATGTTGTGTTGATTTGCAGATATATCATTTGCAGAGATGACCGGTGAAAATTATTTTCTTGGTATCTGTTTTTGGTTGGCCTTCACGATAATTTATTAGGTAAAGGTAGCTGTGGTGGAAAACTTTTTCTCTGCCATTCAAAACTTCGGAAATACCCAGTGATTTAGAAATTTGCCAGGTCTCTTCCTAACCTTCATAACCGTTTGACCAATTGTAGTAATGCAAATACGTGCTACACGGCTGACAGTGAGGCACTAAATTGGCATCGATTTTGTCTATGCCCTATCTCTGTCGAAGGGTAAATATAGTGATTTAATAATAAATTCATATAGATAAGACCCCAATAGATGTCCCACCTTGGTATTTGTCACATAAATGCTAGAAAGTGAAAAACAAAGGCGATTTGATTTGCTTAATTATCAATAAGCAAGAGCTGAAATTTGTATTACTCCATCAATGCCTATAGTAATAGAATTTCAAATTTTTTGTACCAAAGAAATGATTCTCACTTAATCATTTCACATGGTGATATTTTTGTGATAGAAAATAGGCAAAATCTGAATTTTCCCATTTTTAAGGACACCTGCTATGAGAAAACTCTCCACATGAACAGAGTGCGCAGTATTTCGAAAAATTAATAAAATGTCAACTCATTTAATTTCTAGAATATCAGTAACCAAGATATGTTCAAGTGAACAATTGAGCTAATGATATTCAATAATCCGCCCGCTAATGGTATTCAATACTTGACGTACTTTATTTTGTGATGATTTCAAGCACGGAATACTTTCCTCGTATATGCCGGATTCATTGAAATCATCCCGAATAATGTAACCCATCTTTAGCTAGATCATACTGAAAACCCACTGTGTTTGGAGGACGACAAGAAGAACAACCAAAATAACCTCTTCATGGGTCCTCGGAAATCTCGTGAACCATAAACAATATGGAAGGGTGCCAAATTCAAGAAATAGTACCTTTAAATTCATTTTCAGAAATCTTGTTTGAAAAAATAACTCGAAATCTTACCCATTTAATCAACTAATGTTTTGCTTTATTGTTTTTGAGGTTTGCTGTATGGGATGGGCCTTTTAAGTGGGTGTTTTGGTTTTAGTTTAGTTTAGTTCAATCACAAACAATGTAATGTCATTGGTTGTTGTTATAGACATCATTTTAGACCATAATGTTGGTTGTAACACTAGTAGTCGGGGGGGGGGACTCTAGTAGTCAGGCATGTAGAGTGAGGGGATGACCAACTTGTGAGATAACGGGTAAGCGTCCTGGTCTACCTTCAAGTGGTACAGGTTGTTATCCTGTTGACTACTTCAACTGGGAAGAACAGACCAGGGTGGTTAGGTAGAATATAGTAAGCCTCAGTGCCTAGCTTAATTGAGCATCTGACAACACGACCAGCCAGCACGTCAGATTACGGCTAAACACAATCAAGGAAAAGTACAATCATGGAGGAACAGAAGCGGACAAAGATGCCGAAGGAACTGGATTTCTGATACACCCAAGAATAACAGCCTCAATACTCAAACGGAGTAGTAATCTTCAGCTATCTGGAAAAGATATTTCCAGATAAAAACATATCTGGATAATTCAAGTATAATGCACCTACTAGTGACTACGATGATGAAGTTGTGGAAGTATTCTATGGAGATGTAAGTAAAGCAACTGATGAAAACAAAGCGAAGTATACCATTGTATGGGAGACTTTAATACTAAAGCTGGAGAATGTCAACCAGTAGAAAAGACCACCCTTGGAAAATTTGTTAATGGACAGAGATATAATGAGAGCTAGAATCTGCAGCTCAACATAAGTTAATCGTATAGCAAATTCACCTTTCAAGAAAAACAAAGACAGATTTCGGACACAAACCCCAATGGTAATACAAGGAATAGATTTATTCTCAGCAGCCAAAAAGGTATCATCCAAAACTGTGAAGGCATCACAAAAATTAAAAGTGGACATTGGTGGTGACCACAAAATGGTTAGGCTCTTTGAGCCATCGGGTGGTCTCATCAGATTCTCTATCGATGACTCTGGATGAATCCCAGTCAATGGAGTGGTTTGTTTGAGCGACATGATCTGTAATGGCCGATTTGTGAGTCTCAGTAACAGAGGATTTGCGAGTTGAGCGTGTGTAGGGTTTGTTTTCAAATTTTGTGACGTCTTTTTGATGTTCCAACAGACGAGTACCAAACAATCTACCGGTTTCGCCGATGTGAGCTTTTGGGCAATCCCCACAAGGTATTTCATAAATCGTCTCGGCTTTTTGGGTGGGCAAAAGTTTGTCTTTAGGGTGGACTAAAAGACTACGTGTAGTGCAGTGTGGTTTCATAGCGGTAGAAAAGCCGTGGTTTTTGAACACCCTGGATACACGTTCAGAAAGGCCCTGGACATACGGAATAACAACAGAGCCTTTGGATTTTCCTTATCACCCTTTTGTATGTGAGGCGGTTTTGACTTTTGAGTAGCTTTGCTACTTTTCACTTTTTCAACAGTCCAAGTTGGATATCCACAGGTAGTAAGAGCCGATTTGATGTTAAGTTCTTCCTTCTGTTTATCCTCGTCCTCTGTAACAATAGAATCACATCTGTCGAGTAGAGTTCTGACCACACCAAGTTTATGATGTAAAGGGTGGTGGGAGGTGAATTGTAAAATATTGGTCCATGTGTGTCTTTTTGCGGAAGATGCTCAATTTGAGTGAATCATTAGGCTTTCTAGTGATCAGAGTATCAAGGAAAGGAAGAGAGCCTTGTTGCTCTAACTCATAAGTAAACTTGATACTCCCAGTTGGATCAACAGAGTTCAAGAGTTCTGTGACCTGGTCGACTTGCCCTTTGTTTATGATTTCAAGAATATCGTCGACATACCGTTTCCAAAGACGGGGACGACAGCTGCTGGGGGCAGTGAAGATGGCTTTTTGTTCCAACCATTCCATAAAGATGTTACATGCAAGAGGACTCAGAGGGCTGCCCATAGCCATGCCGAAACGTTGGCGGTAAATATCTCCAGAATAGCTAAAGTATGCGACTGTAGTTAAACAGAACTTGGTAAGGGTGATGATGTGATCAATGGAGAGTAAGGTCCTGTACTTAAGATCTTAGTCTGTCCTCAAGTTTACGAAGTGTGAGATCTATAGGGGTGCTGGTAAAAAGTGCCACAACATCGTGCGAATTGAGGATTTCATCATCTTCTGGAACAACGTCCTTGAGATCTTCCACAAGAGACTTAGAGTTCAGAACATGTTGCTCAGTTCGGCCGACAATAGGACTTAAAATATCAGCTAAGGACTTGGCCACATTATATCCGATAGAGCCTGTAAAATCAACGATCGGTCGGAGAGGAGTCCTATTTTTGTGGATTTTTGGGCTTCCATAAATCAGAGGCACATTTTCGGAAGTGGTGTACAAAAAAATCTTGCAGAACTCGGGGAGCCACTCAGGACATCGCCGACCGCAGTGCATCAGGAACCCCGCTGGCATGTCACCAGGCCTCCGGGCCTTTCCATTCCCTAGTTGGAAGGGCGCCGAAAGCGACCCGTCCACGCCAGGGGCCTTTAACGACCCCTTCAACAGAGCGAATGATCCTTATCAACATCCTTGAAACGACCACCCACGAGGAGCCGCTCAGCAACCGAGCCGGCAGACACAGGACACCTCGATGGCTTGGAAACCCCACCGACGAGGTGGTTTATAGTCCCCCTGCTAGAATGAGTGAAACCAACCCCCTGGATATCGCCTCCCCCCAGCGCCCACGACTCCCCCTGCCCAAGCAGTCTGTCAAATCTGAAGCCTCAGACGCCGCCCCCTCCCCGGGCCCATAATTCAAGAAATCATTGTAAAGAGCATCACATTCACCATCCCAGGATGGGATGAGCTGAGATGCAACTGCGACGACACCCACGCGGGACGGTCCTCCCCGCTATCTTAATCAAGAGCCCACATAGTGCTGTGTAAGAACTGGCCGGAGGAGGCTGGCGTCGGAAGGTTGGGCACCTTAATCAAGAGGGCCCACAGTGCTGTGTAAGAAATGTCCAGGGCCGGAGGATAGGCTGGCCGTCGGAAGTTGGGCACCTCCGAATCCACCTTTTCCTGGCTTTGTTGTACAGACTTAGAAAGGATCTCCTGAGCGAGCGATCGGGATGTTCTATGTTGAGACTTCGGAAAAGCGGGGGCGAGAAGGTCGAGAACAGTACGGTGAACAGAAGAAATGGCGTCCATAGTCACAATGCGAAAGGTCGGGATCCCGAAGGCGTAACTCCACCCTACAAGCAGAAACGAATGGTGTCAGACTTCTTTGTGGTTATGGACTTTCTCTGTTGATAAGGTTGAAAAGATTAGGTGCCATGATGTCGGGGGGGCTAAATTTTATTGAGCGCTGGGTCGCTATAGAGTGCCGTATAAATACATTTTATTATTTATACTATTATTGATAGTAAAATCGACCTGTGCCACAAGGAGTGGTCGTTGGTCTATTAATGGTTAGGAGCTTGCCTTTGGCAAGGGTCCCCGGGTTCAAATCTCGTCTGGGGCCAGTGCTTGCACGGATTTATTCAAGGTACTCATTCTAGATTTAATTTGTGTCGTGATATTGGTTAAACTCAGAATTACCGCTCTCTCATGGTCATTTGTGATATGGGCAAAGGAACCATGAAAGCTTACACTACCTCGGTGTGTATTTGTGTTGGGATGTTGCACATGGCGCTGATTAAGGCGGCTGCATTGAAGTTGGCATTGTTTTGTTGATTAGTTTGTTTTTTGATGTACTCTGGCAATTTTAGCCTACCGGCTACGATACGTTATTAATAACGTATAATAAAAAAAAATTGAAATGCGAGATTTCTCATCAAAATTACACGATTGCCCCACAATTTGTCACGAATTGCTCTGCTAAAGACGGTTGTTTTACGGGTTTTTTTAAAAAACATTCAGGGTGAGTTTGGCAGCATGAGATGCAAAAGTAAATGGGGGGGGGTTGTACTCAAAACAACTGGACCATGGGACGTGAAACGCAGACATCGCAATCAGAGGCGTTGTATATCAATGAACGACCCTTTTTCGTGCCCAATTTGGCTGTATCACAATAGCTAGCCAATGGGTCGTTGTTCCCAACATTTTGTTAAAATTGTTGGGCGAAATAGTCAAATTTTATCAATCGGAAGCCAAAATTTTCCAAATTGCGTATATAATAATAATAATAATAATAATAATACCGACATTTGTAAAGAGCCTTTTCCGAAGGATTGAAAGCCGCTGTTGCTTATTATTATTACGATTGGCTTCAGGGAAAAGTCACAATCATTTCGCTTCATCTAGGCCGGCAGCTGGCCATGCGTACATCCATATCAGCACATAGATTGTAATATAACAGTTCCCCAGATATCGCTTGGGTAAACGAGGCAATTGAGATAAGTATCTTGCCAGCCTGACACAAAACACGTGACTACAGCGGGGCTCGAACTCTTGATTCAATGGTTTTATGATCATGATTCCTTGGCGCTTATCCGCTGCGACAACACGCGTACTACCAAAAAAATATAAAATTTGAGGGAAAAAAGGCAAAATTGGGATTAAATGGGGACAAAAATTTGCCATCGCTGGTATATCTGGGTCCTTTTTGGGCAAAACTTGCTAGTTAGAATATGGGTTCCTACGTTACTTCCAGATCTCTGAGGCACATCCCAACCCAACCACCCCAGAGGTAAAATAAACAAGGGGTGTCCAACCTGCGGCCCGCGGGCCATTTGCGGCCCGCCAAGAGCCGCATGCGGCCCGCGAGGTACTTCCAGAAAACGGAATAAAATGCATATCCAAAATAAGATATATTTTTCAAAAAAGATTGTAATTAAATCTCACACATAGAAAACCCTACCCACATAAACAAATGCAACAGCCCATCCCAAGATCCCCCCGGTTTAACACACTATTCAGCCGCACGAATAGATTTCAGCAGGATTTTTGGGGATGATTATTGCCTGGGGGGTATAACACAAATTGATGACCATATGGGAATTGGCACAAATATGAGATCTCAGTGTCATTTTCAACCTTCTGGTATATTAGCTCTAATCCGCGGACTCAGAGACGAGCTGCAAACCTTGATGAGCACGTTGCTCATGTAGCAAAGAAATATGGAATGAGCGTCAGCTACATTAAAACAAAAGCGTATGGGTATTCTCCCGTGAGACAGGCTCCCAGTAAAGATCCATCTTGATGGTTCACCACTTGAGCAGGTAAACAGATTCAAGTATTTGGAAGTAACGCTAACACCATCAAACGACTCCACCAGCGAAATCAAAAGCAGATTATTATTGGAATCAACAGCACTAGGGAAATTACAGAGAGTCTTGAGTGATAAAGGAAAACTCTCACTCGCCACCAAAATTTACTGGAAACTTGTTAATTCACAGTCAACACGTGCTTCTGTATTGCTCTGAAACCTGGACCATCACAAAGAATGACATGAAGAAGGGAAGACTTTGAAGCATTTGAGATGCGATGCTGCTACAGAAAAAAATCCTTAATATCAGCTGGAAGGATAAGATCCGGATGAAGAAGAAGTAGAAGTTCGGTCAAGAATCTCCTCATGCCACTTTCAACCAAAAAGGATCCTAGTTCGAATCACTGCCTCGCAAGCTTAACATGGTTTTGGTCACGTGTGCAGATGAAAAACATCCGCCCTGAGTGTAGGCCACTATGTAATTTCGTGTTTGTTTTTCTGTTTAAAAGCAAAAATTCCTCTTGATTCGTTTTGTGGTTTTTTGGTGTAACAGGTTGGAAAAAATAATCTGGAATTTTTGTCAAAACGTTTTTAGGGTGTCAAATCCAAGATGGCCGCCAAATACATAAATTCCATTATATTAGTATTCTGAACGCAGTATAGGTCCAAATTGACTCTAATACCCATATTTTTTCGATACCAACGAGTTTAAAACAGCTAAAGTCATATTGCAATCACATTAAACAAATCCAAGATGGGTTCCAATGGCCGTCCCAAAAAGCTATGTGTTATGATATAACGCTGCATTCACACTATCAATTGATAGAATCCAAATCATGGGTGTCTATCTTGTGGTGCTAGGAACCCACACTGACCATTTCTTTTTTTAATCAATTTTGAAATTCAAGACGGCGGCCAATATGGCCGCGGAAAAGCGCTGTTTAACAGAACCGGTAATTTAAGACAAACTACCTAGTTATTAAACATTTTGGGCGAACTTTACATTTAATACTCTGAAAGAAGAACTACATTCAAACATTCTGTGTTGCTAACGCGCTTTGAATCCAAGATTGCGGCCGACTGTAAGCACTGAATCAAGTAAATTTGGTGTATGTTTTTTTTTAATATTTCGGTTTTTTTGTTTTTTTAAAACTAAACATTAAAAACACTAATTAAATAACACGTTGGACCCAAGGAATCTCATTTACATTATGGTTAGAAACACTTCAAATCCACAAATGGAGGCTAATAAAAGCTTCCTGAAAGTGAAAGCACTTTCAATTGCTTTATCTGGTGATTTTTCATAAACCTATTTACTTCTATTTATACCCATTAGGACAATTTGAATAAACAATCATAAATTTTAAAGTTTTTATCAAAATTTTACAAATAATTTATTATTTTAGACACTTGAAAACTACCAATTTTGCTTTTTTTACATTTTGCTTTTTACAAGATGGTGTCAAAATGACAATTGCGTATAAGCACTCTTAATCTATCCAAAAGCCCAAACTGGCAATTCTTCATAATACGTCCGTTAATTATGTTTATATGCATCGGAATATTTGATGAAAATATAATGAAGCAACAACACATGAGCTCTTGTCCTATTTTACTTTCGTTTTTTAGACCCTTACCCCAAGATGGGCGCTATGACCCTTGAACACTACAAGAGCCAAAACTGGCCGTTTTTAATATATACCTACATATGTTATACACATTACACATAGAAATTTGAATGAAAATACAAATAAGACTGGAAACTCTAAACAGTGTATAAAATTTTTTTTAATCATACAGCCATGGATCCATGTTATAATATTGTAAATCAAACAGATAACATCTGTATACTTTTGAACACAATGAACGTGTTTGTTGCTTTGGAACATAATTCCAATCGAATAGGGCGGCCAATATGGCCATTGTAATCACTATCAATAGCAAACATTATTTTTCATATATACATATGTTATTCATGATAGGAACTTCTAATAAAATAAATGACGCAACTCTATATCCCCTTAAATTCCGATATGCCATTTTTCCCACTTTTTCAAAATCACGGAGCGAACCATTGCCTTGTGTTTAGGTTGCAATTGCTCCTAGATCTAACAGACCAATTGCTCCACCTAACTTTCCTGCGGTGACCCTACAATATAAATGAAGCAACGATGACTACTTTTAAACATGACAAACCAATCTACATTAATTTTTTAACATCATTTATACCCAAATATGGCAATAATATTTGTATAAGCAACTAGATACATACTTGTGGACACATGAAACCCTATCAAGTAATTTAATTATCTGCCTTAATCCACGTGGTCAATAATATGGTCTTTGTCACTATCAATAGCCACACTGAGTTTTTCTTAACATAATATAAATGAAGCAACTATAAACTTTTGGACACCAAAAACTCATTCTATCATTAAGTTTTGTGAACATAAATCCTAAACTGACGTTATTTCACATATATCTACACATGATCTCTCTATAATATGTTATTTACATTAGGAAAACTTTGAATAATATATATTAAATACAACAAAGCAACTCACTTTTGACACAAACTCATTTTATCATTTATGTTTTTAATATGATGAAAAACAAAATGACGACTAGTATGGTCATTTAGATTTGAAACACATTTTCCATTTAACAAAATTGGTAAAATTATATCTTGCGTATATACAATTATATTGGCGTTTTTATTCACGTTTTATCAATTTACACAATGTTTCGTATATATCAAAATAACTTTTATTTAGCGGTGCATCTGTTTTTTGATTCAATTCGTAAAACTTTAAATGATAGAACGGTCTCTGGTGTCAAAGAGTGTATCTATAGTTTCTTCATTTGTAATTAAATTCAACTTCGAATGCGTATAACATAATGTAGGTATGAACCTCGCCCACTTTGTTACTATGATTTTTTTGCTAGTGGCTTATAGCAGCCAAATTAGCCGCCAGCTTAATTTAAAGTATGTTTTTTTAAACATAAATGGTAAATATGAGTCCCTTTGGGTCAAAGGATGCATCGAATTTTTGTTAATAAAAATATTGATGAGACCTGGGATCCTATGTGAATATCATTTTAGATTTTGCTATTATCAGTACTTACGGTGGCCGCCATCTTGATTCAAAGCATTTTAGCAAAACAAAATAGAATTTGGAATTTGCTTCTTCTTTCTTCAAATATAGTTCCCTTTGGGTCCAAAGGATCATCGAAGTTTTTTTGTTAATAAAATAATGATGATGACAGATCTATTTGAAATCATTTTAGATTTTGCTATTATCAGTACTTACGGTGGCCGCCATCTTGGATCAAAGCTGTTAGCAAAACAAAATAGTTGGAATTTGGCCTTCTCTGTCTTCAATATTTAATACAATGTTACTGCCCCCATAAGTTAATGTCCAGGTAGTTTGTCTTAAATTACAAGTTTTTAAGCTGTTAATCCGCTTTCGGCGGCCATATTGGTCCGCCATCTTGGATTTGAAAGGTTGTTAACAAAAAAAGTCAGATAAGGGTTCTAGTACCACCAGATATACATCCCCTGAGTCTAAAACCACTTCTCAGCTTGATTAGCGTTGATTAGCGTTTATATTCATAATAGCTGTTTTTGGCGTCCATTTCGGACGCCATCTTGGATCCCAGGTACACGGTAAGTTTTTATTTGTTTAATGGTGACTACCTATTGAAATTTAGCTATTTTTTTACCTCTTTGGTATTGAAATATGGGTGTGCGTCAATTTGGACCTCATATTGCGTTCAAATACCAATTATAATGGCATTTGTGTATTTTGGCGAGCCATCTGTGATTTGACACCCTAAAACGTTTTTGAAAAAATTCCAAGATATTTTTTCCAATAGTACACCCAAAAGGACAAGAATCAAGTGGAAATTTTTTGCTTTTAACATAAAAACACGACGGCTGTTTTCATGACATACCACATACACTACCTACCCAACGCTTTTTATGGAAACTGTCGAAGGCACAAACAGACATGGGAAGACGCAGGAGAGATGGGAAGATGACATCATGGTGGGCACACCCTCCACAAGGCATATTTGGAAAGCGCAAGATATGAATAGATTGTCTAAATTTGTTCGAGGAGCCAACGTCCTATGGCATGGTGCATAGATATAGATAGATAGGTATATGAAATGACCCATTTTCCATGCCAGTTTTTGGGTGTAGAAATTTGTCGCTTTTTAACAAATATTTGCACATTAGTTTCAAATTAGTCCAATTTCCTCAATCTGAAACAAAAGTTATCTCAAGTATGAGTCACATTTTTCACCTTCGGTTTATGTATGACCCTTTTTCCTATGCAAATTTTGGTGTAGAACAAAAAATATTTGCACATTTGTTTGGAAAATTAGTCACACCATAGCCTCAACTCTTGAATCCAATTTTTTCTGATTTTACTATAAAGGTCGAGATTTCTAGTTTTATCAAATGTTTTGTTAATTTGGCCAAATTCTGCCTTTCCTCTGGTATAGCAAGGGTCTCTTTTTAGGCAAAAAATTTGTATAGGTATGGTCCGACACAAATCCCGACCTTAGAGGCCCAAAACAAACTTGGAACCCACCCCGGATTAAATTGCTTGCGGCCCCGCAATAGTTTTTTGGATTCAACAATGGGGCGGTGGCCCCTGCGTCAAAAAGGTTGGACCCCCTGAAATAAACCACACCCAAACCAATGCACTGAAAAAAACAGAAAACCAATACCGGGTGGGAAAGTATTATAGTACCTCCGGGAGCCACAGTCCCGGGCTCCTCTCCGACAACGGAATAAATCGTGAAACAATGCTAAATGCTGCGTGATCGTGTGCTAGTACAGGGACCCTTTACTTCGTTTTTTGACACTGGTCGTCGGCACACGAAATGAGGGTGATTCGTAAATGTGAAATCAAAAGATTATAATGACTCGTCTGACATGCTGAAATTTCATTATGAACTCTGTTTGTACTAAATCGTGTCCCTATTCTTTAACCGTTGTAGCCGGACATTGAGTACGGCGAACTATATGACTTCTACACCTGTCTCGTGAAAAAGGGAGGCATTTTTTCTGAATGTCCTCGTGTCTCCTAAATTCGAACCGCATTTCTTATAGTTCTCAGTTTAAAAATCCTGGGTGTCCTTAGTGGCTTTCCGTAAGAAAATGGAATGAACGTGCAGCCAGAGAGATCACATGACGGAAATTTTTAAATACAAAAATTAAATATTTATTTCGATTCGGAACTATGTTTGCATAATACTAATCAGCAATCAAAAACGGATTGTCAATATTTTGGATGTACATTAAGCATCTGAAACTAAAAGAACATATATTTTACAGTTCATTGGGAATTTTTCATCAACAACTCCGATTTAATTTCCATTTTCGGATAAATGTCCTTGAAATCGTATATAGAAACACAAGTGACTAATTGATTGATATATTTTACAACGTAATTTGTATGTGTGTTGAAGTAGCAAGACCTTTAAACATTGCAGGTTAAAAGTGGGTATATTTTATAATTGGTAAAAAAAAAGAAAAAAATATAAGTTTTAATCATCTTAATTTTTTATTAATAAGGCTATAGAAACCACCTTTATCAATATCTTAAACTGTTGTTTTGCTAGTGACAAATTTATCATACCTGAACTATTAAAATCCTCGAAAAACATCATCAAAGTTCGATTATTTTAATCAGCTTGCATATTCTTTCTACAGTAACTTTTCTCCGTATTGGGGGGAAAAGTAGGTGCGTGGGAAACGTAAATCAACTGATATCGACCAGATTGTACCATTTACTAGTAAAGTTGAAGCCGCCGTACTAAAAATTTATAAAATTTGTTCATAGCTTTGTCTCTGATTTTAATTTCCGCGATCATCTTGTAAGGGGCCTGTGACTGAGATTCAAGACCGGTCGCGAAAATGATGGACGACGGGCTAGAAACCGTGTATGGCACGCGGATGATGGAGCCGTCAATGTCATGTCGGAAAGGGTCAGTGGATTAGCAGCTAGTATTTACAGAGAATTCGAACGGTTGATCCAAGCATAATGACGAAGAAGTTGTTTAAAGAATGATGCCACTTTTGGTTAACGTGTTGGCAATTGTGGATGCAACAGTTTACAGAAATAAGAACACGAAGTGGAATTGAGCTTCCTGACGATGATAACGAACAGCTGATCACACAATATGAACGTGAGAAGCACTTCGCAAACAACAACAGGTAAGAATAGATTTTTTAAAATAAAAGCTTATTTTTAAAAACTAGTGTGGATATTTTGTGGGACTAGACAAGCCTAGGTTGATAGAGACACTCTATTCTGTCAATTAGTTCTGCAGAACATGGCTAAGCATAACTTCACGGCAGGGCGAAAAATAACCGAAGGCACCGAAGGCAAATTGCCTCGGTGCCCTAGCTACCTGTAGTTCTCTGAGCAATAACCTTTTTGTCTTTCATTCATCTTTTTTAACATTTTGGACATTATCTGTATTCAGCTAAGCGTAAAGGTTATGCTGCTGAACAGGACTTGGTAATCCACATAAGCTAAATAACACCTCTTAAACAATCCACCACATGTGTTCCATCTTGTGTCACCTTCGTTCACCCAAAAGTGCTTAGTTGAGAATCGTAATGTTTGTTGATGAACAACAACGATGTGCCGACCTTTGACCCGTCAACTCCGAAACTGCAACCACTCATAACCTTTACGTAGCTGATATATGCGATAATGTCCAAATGTTAAAAGATGAAATGAAAGACAACAAGGTTATGCTCAGCATAACTATAGCTTTAGTTACAGTAACATGTAACTCATGAACTTCAAGGTCCTGAGTTACAGACGTTTCTATTAACTGACTTAGCCATTTTTCCTCAAACCTCACGAAGTTTCAACTTTTGCAGAAGATAACTTATCTTTAATTTTATTTTACTCACCCTCAGTCGTCCATGCAAGCATGTGTATCTCATGATTCATATGAGATTGTGATGTCAGAATTTTCACTTGACCTATTTCGGGAAAAATAGACAGTTTTGGGGAGGTCTGCTCATTATACCTTCACAAACCTATCGTTGAAATAATCGCTAGGAATACACATGATTGTAGCACGCCACTGGCGAACTACGGCAGTCGGTGTTTTTTGCGCCGGTGGATTCTATATTTCCTGACAAGATGCTAAGCCACACCTCTGCGGAGATATCTAACCAAAACTTTGTCCGGGCGCTCCTTCTTTAACAAAAATTGACTAGATGCCCATTTTCCGAAGGGGTTCGGCCATGATTGTTTTTATATTTGTGTGCGTGTTTGTTAAAATTGCTTGCGGAAGAGAAGTTTCTAGTAACGATGCGGTTAACGGTTGTGTGCACATGTCATCATGCTCTCACGCGTCGACGTGTGTGGTATGGGGCAGTATTGAACGGCTAGGTCAGCGAATGGGAGCCAAAGAAAATCACAAATTGCCGTCGTCATGTTTTAATTAAGACAATAAAAGACAAGGTTTATTCTGAATTTGTTAGGCCGATTTCAAAATTATACGATTATTATAGACCTAGCTCACTCTTCACTTTTTGGGATGAGGCCAAACTTTTTTTTTTTTTTACTAGGATGCACGAATAAATACTTAATATCCACCATATTACCGCATCCAATTAGTTACTTTTTTGGTATGGGCTTGGCCGGCGTCTGAATTAGTGTTGGAAACGATTTTTGTTCATTCGAGTGGATGTGCATTTTTGTTTACCGTGGTACGACCTTTACCTCGCATTATGCTTCGGTTTCATTCGGACTTCAATGCTGTGAGAAATCTCTCCCTCCTATTTCTTCCGAATTTACAATTTTGAGATTCAAATGGTAAAACAAAGGTATGTACAGTAATGTAAGCATTGCAAGAATTCACAAGACTGCATGTTGAGTGCATATTGGCGGTAATTTGGTCTCTGTAACCTTGAAAGTTGAGTTCATTCAATACAGTATGTGGGTGTTTCGGACATTAGGGGCCAACTTGTGACATTTTGAGAGATTGAGAGAAAAAAGGACAACAAAAAATTTAAGGAGGATCTCAATATTTCTTTAATAAATATTGGATAATACCATTCCTCGTTAAAAATAATGATCAATTAGTCAAAAGTACTTAAAAAACTTAAAAAAATTGCAATAAAACTGCATTCCCGGTCCCCGTGTCAATGGGACGCCAAACAATTTTCTGATTTTTTTAAAGATAATTTCATTACTATGTGATATGTGTATGTTTTATATGTACATTTGGTTATTTGAGGGGGCACAATAAGACTAATAGTTACAAATGGTCACATGGACATATTAAAACAATGTTTTTCAGGAACCAAGTGTAGCGGGACACCATTGGTGTCCCGTGTACACGGGAACAACAGATCACAAGGATATTCAAAATTAAAAGGTTTAGATACACGTCTTAAAACTTTGCATGATATAGAATGAATTACGTATGCAAGCAATTGCAATGAACTTTACGAATGTCAACTTACATTCTGTTTCTCGAAAAAACATTGGTTACCATAGTAAACGTGAAAAGAGGGACACCAAAATTTTGGGTTTTGTTTCACGGGAAATCAATGACGGCATGATCATAACATGATCGTCTAATTACCAAAAAACCGTCAGATTTATTATGTATGAACGCTTTAGTGTTTGCCTATAATAAATAAAGTATCAAAAAAGAAAAAAATAAAAAACTTAAAAACATTAAAAACCAAGAACACAATGTTAGTCTTTTTTATTTCATGTCACAGGCTTGGCGTCCCATTTACACGGGAAATGACATCTTTAATTTATACATAACATTAAAAGGTAATGAGTTCAATGTTTCATATTTTAATCTGAAAATCAGATGCAAATGTAGCCAAAAGCTGCAACATTAAATTTAAAAAAAAAAATCTTCATTGTTAAATTTAAATAAACAATGTACAAGTAAACAGGACACCAAAGTCTACTGGCACCCTAATTTACGGAAACACCCAGTCACTATTCAAATACAATGAACTCGGAC
>JAMKCH010015752.1:0-152955 GCA_023653785.1 Ophioderma brevispina
CCTATTAATACTGTGCTAATCAATACTGTGCTAATCAAGTGGTTAAACTGAAAACGGCGTTTTTCTTTTGTTTACTACTGTTGGAATGAAATGGATTGGAGGCCTCCAATTTCAGGCCGACAATGAAAAAAATACGACCTTTCATCTGATATCAAAATCGATACTACTTTCCGGATAATCAAAGGGGGGGGTCCAGAGACGATCCCGGAACACGCACCTTAAGTATACATACTAAACAAATGATATATGTTAACCTTTCTACCCATGACACAGAGACTATTATTACCAATCTGTTACTTGTATTGCTACGTACAAGTGGCAGTCCATATGGACAATTATAATATGAATATGTGTTAACCTTCTACCTATGACACAAGACATATTACTACCAACTGATTACTTGATTGATATGTATCGAGTGGCAGTCATATGGAATACTATATATAGATATTGTTACACCATTCTAACCTATGACAACAAGACTATTACTACCAATCTGTTTTACTTGGATTGATAGTATCGGTGGTCAGTCGTATAGACCTACTGATATGATATATGTTGTTACCATTCTACGAGTCTCATTCTAACCATAGACAACAGAGACTATTACTATCGATCTGTTGCTTGGATTGATAAGTATCGAGTGGCAGTCGTATGGACATACTATATGATATGTTGTTAACCTTTGTACCTATGACACAGAGTCTATTACTACCAAAATTTGTTAATGGTGGGATTTGATAACTAGCGAGTGGCATCATCTGGACATATATATGATCTCGAGGGTTGACAACAGAAAGGAACGTAACTCAACTGATCAAGAAATATTAAAGAATTTCTTTAATTCTGCCTTAATACTGCTGTTTGGAATGCGATGTTTCATCTTTTCTAACTAAGCAATTCTATTCAATTACTCAAAATGTAACATCTCATTAAATCTCATATATGGCTACTGAAGCAAACATATAACAAAGAACAAAGAACATTTTTAATTTTAATTATGAACAGCAGAATTAAAAGAACTTCTTTAATATTTCTTTTCCGTTTGAGATTACTCCTTCTGTTATGTCACCCTCGATATGTTTCTTAAAACCATCTTCTATGACACAGAGACTATTATTACCAATCTGTTACTTGGATTGATAAGTATTGAGTGGCAGTCATGGACATATGATATGATATATGTTGTTAACTTTTCTACCCATGACACAGAGACTAATTACTAACCCAAATCTGTTACTTGGAATTGATAAGTATCGAGTGCAGTGGATATGGCTTACACAACCAAAGAACTACTTCTGTCCAGACAACCATATTCAGGTGGATTCATAAGGAGCTGCCTTATAAACCATGATGACTTTAGCTATCAAAGATGGTTTGTACAGGGTGAGTTACTTGTGAAATGCTGATATTCAATTTAAAATCCATACTCCCCCTGTTTAGACATAACCTAATAAACCTTTTGTGGGGTACGGTTGGATGGGGTATGTTTTCACATGAAGTTACCCTGAACTTTTCCTTCTGAAATTCTCTCTGGTAGACTTAACTGGAGTCTTCTACAGAGGGTGGAGTGTGGGATCTGAAACTAATTATCCAAGAGTCTCCATTTGAAATCATAGTCCCACATTAGGGACTTAACCATTCCTCTACCAGGGTTCAGCAGCTGGTACCATTTCTTATTTTAAGGGTGTTATTTGGTATTTTGGGGCTTCCCTTTTCTCATAAAGTAATGCCTATGTTTTAGTCAACATTGAAAGGTAATCCGCAGGCCTCATTTATTTTAGATCTCTAAACAATTGGGTTTTTTGCTCATTTTTGTTATAACTGTTCTTTAAAGGCCAAATTGGAACAACTTTAGATGACAATGTGTTGTGAGTAGCGACAGCTACACTTCTGCACATTTAACTCACCGCAAATCTCACTACTCATCATGTTGCATCAACTGGTGATTCATTCAAGTCCACATACTGCCAGTTACAACTGCAATGAGACATCACTTCACCAATATTTTTTTGAATATTTATTGTTTAACGATCCAACATGGGGTCCAATTCTGTATATCCAGACAAACTGTCCAGTACTTTTTCCATAAGTTTTCTTCTTCTCATTTTATCAAAGTGAAGGATGTTTGGAATGATAGTTTTGGCACTAAAGATAACACTTAATAAGTAACACCTCACCCATCACCGCACAATTTATCAAACATTTTTTCACCTGCAGAGAGGGCCTCCTGTATTTGCGGAATCCGGACGAGCTCATGTCTACATCTATCCCCGCAAAGAAACTGGGATAGGAAACTACTCTTCCATATAGCACTGCACCAGGTCAATGTAAGTAGTCAAGTGAGACATTTTCTGATATTTTACCTTAATTGTCTATACCTTGGAGGTTGTTATTTCTTTTCTCACTCCCATATAAACTTGAATGGAATCCGTTTTTTATATGAAGTTCATTTTTTTTTTTTTTTTTTTTAAAATAATTATAGTAATCGATTTGTAACACAATAGATCCATTTCCTGGACTTTCCAGTTATCTTTAAACAAATTAATTGATCAATAAGGATGTTTCACTAATTGTTTTTTCTTTTCCATAAGGCACATGCTCTGGTTCCCTCTGTTTTTTTCAGTACACTACACAAAAATTGTTACAAGACTGTGAACACAAAAAAAAGGTACAGGAAGTAAAAGGTTTAAATTAAAAATTAAAGTGAAAAGCTGTAGCAGTGTGTTTTAGAACACTTTACACTAAGTTATTTTTTTAAAATGCATCTTTGATTTGTGTAGTGCTAATAAATTCAAAATTACATAAAAAAAGTAGCATAATCTTCATATCTACAAGTTTTTAATCGCAAATTTTATATACCCTATATACCCCAAAATATGTTCATAAAGACCATTGTGTTATTATCTAACCCAGGGTTCATATTCATAGCACAATCAGTGCTGTGGTTCACAATGGGCACTATTGAATGGTCTATTAAAAGGGTATGTTTCCATTCCAAATAGCGATTTTGCAATAAAGATCACTTATGGTATTTATACATGGAAGGAGCAAAATTTTCCAGAGAATGAAATTAACTAGGCTTATGTTGAATAAAAAATGTGGATATTGATCAGATGTGCTATTCGTGGTTTTATGTTAATCCAAAGTACATCGAATGTTCCACTTTTGATAATGGTTCCTCAGTGGGTATTTTGGTGTTGGAATGTGTGAATCAGTAATATTTTTTTTTTGGGTGGATTTTGAGCACTGGATCACAGGTCCCGTACTATCAGAAAAGACTTAAACGTCTCAGATTTTGAAATTAATCATTTTTTGTGTGTAGTCAATTAAATAATCACCTAGAGCACTAATATAGTCCCTAAAATGCTGAATTCCAAAGTTTGAGATGAATCAGATTTTTCGTTTGCATGGAGTAACATCTATGATGCACAGTAATACCTGCCCTAAATACTCTGTATAACAATAAATCCAGATCCGGAATTTTATAACATTGTTGTGATTTTGCTGTATGAAGGACTTTGATTTGACTTAGTTATTTCACACAGTGGTTAGTATATGGATAAATATTAGCTATCTGCAAAAACATGATTGTTTGAAAATTGAGTGTCCCCTCATTGGGGAGATCTGAAGTCACCTTTAAGAATGATGTTACGATCATTTGATTTTTGTCAATTACTGCGACGCAGTCAACCTCGGATAGGCGCTACATTTTGTTGTTTTTTCTTTCATTGTTCTTGTCACATTAGCTCACATTGCACAATCAGTACCTGTTCACTATTTTCATTTATCCTACTACTTACAAAATGGCAAATTGTTATTTCCAGGAATCCCCCTAACTCCACTGATCAGGGTTTGAAGGAAGGCGGCCAGAAGACTGGAAAGTAGGTTAAACCACATATCATGTAATCCTCAACTCACATAAACCACAAACAGTGGTTTTCTATATCATTTTGTCTGCCATTGTGCCTACATTCTTTCTATCTATTGAAAATGGTCTCACATCTATTGGCCAACATCCCACAATTCTATTGCAGCAAAAAAATGTTTTTTTATTTTATTCCTATGACCTTTCCTCAATGCTGTATATTACAACGCACTGGTGGTAGATTGCCACCCTAAACTATAACCTCACCACACCATAAAGTAGACACAAATCACTTTCTCCCTGCATTGTTCAAAGAAGGAAATATAACATATATTTATCTCTCTAACAACCTACCCACTTTATGTATAAGTTTCTACCCTCCCTAATCTGTTTTTGTTAAATGAACCAAACCGTCTCATTGGGGCACCCTTTATTCCATGCTGTATTTCCGTCCCATCATACATTTTGTACATTAGGGCAATCAAGCCTTGTACCAATGGGTGACTGAGCCTGTTCATTTTGTTTGTTGCACAAACTAGCGAGGACGGTTCTCAGCCATAGTGTGGGGGGGGCGTGTAGAGGGGTCGACTCTGGCGGGGTAGGTCCCGTTACTACCAATCACCAGGTCTTTATTTGACTGTCGCGACTAGCTGAAATCTCTTATCGACATGTCGTGTCTACTGATCCACGTATGATCCTGATCTTTATAACTTGCACACATACATAACGGGGGAGAACTACTATCTTATGATTTGGAAGGGACATTCATTGGTCAAAGTCTAATATGGTGGTTTAATATTGTTGAAGCATTTGGCTCATGGACTGTAGATATGCACACCCACAAACTTTATAACCCATCAGGCAGGGAAGCAATTTTTTTTTTAATCAAGTTGCTCCTCTTTAGTCCGGTCTGGACTTTCTTCATTTAGTAGATCAATTTTCATTCTTTTCACCGTTACATTTTGGCTGATTTCGCCCCCTGGTGGGAATTTATAACGATACAAAACCGAGAGTGTTGTGTATTAGTATTCTGCCTATAAACACTTGATACAGCCAATGTGGACACTTGTGTTTGGTATGGCACACAAAGCTTCCCAATATAAGTTTTAAAATCATCTAAAAAAAAGCTATTCTGCAAATGTCAAATACTTAATTGAATCTGAATTCCCCTTCATATATTTGCACATGGCACATTTGAAAGTAAAAATATATTATACTTCATTAGCATGGCAGAGTACATCTACATTTTGAGTAATTTCAACATGACAATTGGTTGCTGTAAAAAATAACATAAATTAACACAACTAAAACCCCTTTTAATCCATTAATTGTCCTAGACTTTGATTTACACATTCATGTACCCTTGTTGTGTTACCATAGCTACCACTATACTGGCCTTATTTGAAGTCGGCATTTTTGCTGTTTTCTTTTTTGATTTGGCAATAAACAGACAACAGTCCATTTGGTTTTTGGTTGATTGTCATATCATCTTCATTTTATCTATGCTATAATTTAACTACGTTGAAAATTCTTTCAGGAGTCGGTTACAAAAAATGTTTAATTTCCGTGTCAATTTTAACATTTCTAGTGTATGGCCTATCTTGTCCATTTTTTGTTGGTTTGGTTGGGTCACTGTAAGAACCTCCTGTCTTTGTGTGGTCAGCGGTGGTAATCATGGAGATATTCAAAGTATTACTAAGAAATTAGGTCTTCACTTCAGAAACATGTAAGCTGAAATGACGTTAAAACTTTATACAAGGAACTGAGTTCTTGAATGAAACCCGTTGTGCATGCCTCTAAGTGCGAGAGTCGAATGACGACAGATATGCTGTACAAGATGAGGCATCCATCACATCTGAATGATGCCTGCAACTTGGGCTTCGTTAGGGTTAAAGTTACATGGATTTCCCGCCAAACTTCCCCCCCATACATTGAATGACCTTTGACCGTAACCATGGAAAATGGACAAGGCAGTCTTGCATGTCAGCACACATCTGCCAGTGTCTGGTTGTATTTACTCACTGCCAATGCTAACTGTGCCGTGTGTATATATCTGTATATTACTCATTTGATTTATATACGTATGGGGAATGAGATGATTGCTTGAAGATATATTAAGATCATGATAAGGTCGATATTGTATTGTAAAAAATGGATTGATAATCATGTTATATAATTACTCATAATATTCATTTTTCTACACGAGTCTGATGTTTCCCATTGTTTTTTTTTTAACGGGGGGGGGGGGGGGGGGGGGGGGGGGGGGGGGGTGGATTGTTGCGTTATTTCTTAAAATACTTCATTCTTCTCTGAAGAAATGTGAAACCTAAGCAAAATGTATATGATGTCATGCGTTTAAATACCGTAATATTGGTTGCCGATTATAAAAGAGCAAGTTTTCTATAGACCAAGGTCTTTAGACATTTTGGAACTCAAGGACAGTGAGTGTATTAGAGTCTGCAATGTGACATTTTACTTCCATGACATTTCTATTACAAGGTCTTATATGAAATCATAAAGTGGAAATAAGAAGACCTGCATTGATTTGTTCAGTCTTGTGCTTATCATTCGATAGCCAAAATAGAAGTAAGTTTAATGACAAAATGATCTTTGCATATCCTGAAAATGCATTTGGAAATGATACTATTATTGAGGTACTTTAATTTGGTAATCTGACTGTTCACCTCAGAGGCTTGTATTCTCGAAGGGGGTCTAACTCTAATTCTGGTTTAAACTGGGCGTAGTTCTTCACGATGGACCATTTTCTTTTCCAACATACTATGGAGTTAAAGACCCTATCAGTGATTTTTTTTATTTTTTTTAGTCAAAATTTTGAAATTTGCAGTAACAGCTTAAAATGAAAAGGATAGTCTGTAAGATTCTCATAAGTTATTTTTTGCAACTGAAAAAGTGACAGATATGAAGAGAAGACCGCATGTTGAAGATATAATCTCCATTATTTTATGTGTTTTGTAGCAAGTGGGTCCAGTGAGGTGACATAATTACTAAAATATCAGATCCATCTTAGTTAGTCCTGCTTTCAGTCTTACGTATTGTGGTGTAAGTAGGTGTGTGTAGGGATCCCTATACATATGTTACAGACATGCAAAAATCTTATTTTTTTATTATTTGGTTGAGGATTTATTTCTGTATTTTGCAATCAGCGTAGATAGTGCCTTTCGGCCGCATCCATAAGAAATTTGCCCACCCATTGCAGCACACTCTCGGAATAAGTAAAGCAAATGTCGTCCATGACGGACTAAGCCTGAGAAAACCCAGTCAAAGTTTAGACTCCTTCTGGAATGCCAGCTGGAGACTGCACGGTTATGCCTAAAAAAAAAATTGTTTTGATTGGCGTAACAATAGAAACAAAAATAGGTGGTAGTCGGATTTTTTTTTTTTTTTTTTTATGTTTCACTACCAAACACAAAATATAGACACACATCCAAAACAATGCACACTTCAACTTTTTTGTAACACATCTTTTATTTTGTCATTTTGGAGGCATCATCGCGCGGTGGAGCCTCATATGTGATATTAAATGAAATATTTGTTTTACGTGTTGGTGGGTTTATTTTTTGTTTTTGCAGGCACAAAAAATAAAAATATTTAGGGTCGGCGGAAAAATAGGGTCGGTCTAGGTGTGCGCCAATCAACAAATCTATGTTTTTTTGGTAGGCCTTATTCACTCCGAAAGTGTAAAGTACTGGCACTTAGCCATATTTCAGGAATGTACAATCGCTATTTAGATTCATTATTGCATATTTCCCAGAGTACATTCAAAAAGTGACTTGGTGACAATACACCAGCACTAGTAACATGAGTATCAGTATTTACAAATTTCGGCAGCCATTAAACCTGTGAATACCCTTGTTTTACTGCTTGTTTGTTGTTGGTGCAAAGATGTTTCATTTATAACCAACATTGGCAGATTTTCCTGCACAGCTGCCCATTTGAGGGTCCAAAATAATTATAATCTTAATAAAATAATAAAATATTAAAAAACAGAAAATCATATATTGTATTTGTAAAGTTGTTAGCATATTATGAGACACGCTAGTAGTTTAATTTGTTGCATGTAACAGTTGAAACACTTTACTGATGCTAAATGCTGTTTGACGCAAATATTCCATGAGTCATCGGGAGAAGTTTTTGGAATTGGAATGTGGGACAATTCTTTTTAGAGACATATTTGTCTTCCATCACTTGGTTTTCACAAATATTGCAGAAAAATCGGCTCGATCGGACAATGGAACAATGGGGAAATGCAACACTCATAACATAAGGGCTGACACACAGAGTTTTACTGTGTGTGTGCTTGCACCAACACTCAGTGACGACGCACGAGTGCTTGTGTAACCCTACGGCGCACTGGGTGTACGAGAAGTTGGTAGCAAGACTTGGGCTATTTCCAATTACACCAATTTAATTCTTAATGTTCTCTTTCTATGTGTTTGTGTGATGTCATCAAGCCGCATGCCTTCGGAATGCAAAATCAGTGAATTCTTCACAAAATTGATTTTATTGGTTAATTTTTTGTATACTCTGAAGCATACTAATTTTTTCATAAGTTGCTAGATCCGTCTCAAAACAAATTAAAACAAATTGTGATTTTCATCTCCCTCTTTTGTCCTTACCATTTTATTGCTCTTTTTTGTTCCTCCCTCTTCATTTCTTTTCTTTTTCACAATAGAGGTTAGGTTTGACTGACAATATCAAACCTTGTATTTGTTTTACTTAATTTTATTCATGAGTGTTGGTGAATCTTACATGGCAATGACCTAACAACACAACGTAACGCACATCATCCTTGCAATTTCTGTTCTCTATGCTATGTTATGTGTAATTTGGTATAGGGAGAGATCCAGAATGAGCATGGTATTGTGACACTGTAGAGTTGTTTATCCTGTATAAAAGTCCTAAAAACAGATATATACCCTGCTTGTTCTGTCTCTGCATAGTCCTGATACACACAAATAGTGTATAGAAATGATCGTGAGGATTGTCATTTCATAAGGTCATTTTCCTGTCCAATAATTATGTAACCAGCTGATTTCTTTATATCCTAGTCAATCTGTTAACTTCAGTAAATTGCTCTATTAAATCGCACACAATTCTGCTATGCAGATGTGGGAATCCTCGCAAACTATATTGATATTTTATAATTTTCTGTGTTCACTTATTCCTATCGAATCACTTTCAATATATGATATACCTAAATCACAAAATTTCTCTTATCTAGCACTACTAACAATGTGTATTTTCTATCATTATACCATCTTGACTTGATTCATATTGATTTCTTGTTGATTTCTCTTCTCTTTGGACGCCAAGACTTACAAATAATATTTCTTCAAATTTATCTCATATATGTGAGTTGAATTTGCTTTTCATGGCCTCCAGCTTGCAAAGAACAGTGTGGCTTGTAGGAAAGGATTGTTTATAGTGACGGTGGAGATTTTTTAAGATAAGATTTCTCTCAACTCGCACTTGTTTGGTTGTAGAACACCTATCGAGACGGTTTTGAAGGTTTATTGCACAATTCCAAAATTATATATTTGACCTTGCCCTGCTATCGTAATCACCAAACATTGCACGACCGAAACTTTGAAATCATCTTCTTAATGATCGTATTATATAATGATGGCGTATTCGGCTTACGCACTTCGTGTTTTATCATTGGGGGATGCTTCTTCTGGAAATGCTTTGTGTCTCTTTTAGTTTGGAAAATATAAACTCTTCTAAATTTACCCAAATGTCTTTAGCTGGAATGGTTTTTTAAGTGTCTTTGTTTTACCAATTCGAATTTGTGACATGTTTAATCTAATTGAGTATTTTTTTTTCTCTTTGGTAGGGTGGAAGAAATGGAGAGAGAGTTTTTCCTAACACAAGGTGATGGAGGTGAACAATACTGGCCTACAACGAAGGTGCAAGGAAGTCTTTACATGAGTACAGAGACTTCACCATATACAGACACCTGTAATAAGTGAGTATTATGATCGAACTTGACTTGCTGGAATTATTTGTTTGTGAGGTCAAAAACGGACTAAACAGTGATCATTATTTGTGGTCGCCTCCTTGAGCGGAAACCCATAGGGACACCTTTGTCCACTGTTTGTCTGTTGTTGTTGTTTGTCTGTGTGTTGTTTTGAAAACGGGTTAACATTTGGCTGTAGTATCTGCACATGTATTTAAAAACCATTATTATGTTTTGAGAATCTTCCATCCTAATATACTATACCCATTCTGGAACCAATAAAACAACACTTCTCTCATAATCTATCTACGCTCTCTCGAACTTTGGTGTCCAATCTTCCACCACTTTGATCAAATCCGTCCCCTTAACTTTCATTGAATTTTAAAACAGAAGGCATTCTAATGCAGTTTTATATGGTCGTGCAACCCTGGTGACGAAGACAGTAATTAAGCCCATGCGTACCGAACCCTTAGTAAACCAATCTGGTATTCATTACGGGGGCCCGCCATGTTCTCGAATAACACTGCAAAAGCCGCGTGACGGCCAAGGATTAGGCTAATTAATTGTCCCCCGGAAGTATGTAGCGTAAGTGGTAGCGTGTTGCACAGAATTCCGGTCATGTCATGGTCAATTTTGCAATCGATCATGTTCATAGGACGTGTTTGTGTTTTTATATTCTTGGGAGATGGCTAATTCTTCTGGCTGGTGAATATATTTTCAACAATAAATGGATTGATTAAAGTGTGGATAGTGCCCCACCGGGATAGTACAGCCGCGCTGTTGGAATAAAGATTTTCAGGTCAGTAAAGCATAAGTAAATCCTCTTGATCCAGTGCAGTACACTGTGTAGTGTCGTAGCACTGTGCCCCATGAACTGTTGTAACTTCGGTCTTTGGTAGGCAATAGCAACTCGCGGAAATCTTGACGTTGAAACAATTTTTTGTTGACGTCCGCCACGACGACGGAGATCATTAACAACCTGGATCTCTATAACACATCAGATCGGCGATAAAAATTGTTTTTTGAAGAGTTCACGGTGTAACAGGGGATTGTTATTTCGCCAGAGACATATTGGCCCAGTCATGAACTGCCAAGCTAAAGAACATTGTAATATTACTATAGGACACAAGATTCTCAAACCATAATAATGATAAAATTAGATTCTTGTTTTTAAATTGTTATTTGAAAGTCACGGTGAAACGGGGAATTGTTATTTTCGACAGAGACATATGGGCCAAGTCCATGAACTGGGCCAAGTACTGAAATGTGTATAGTAATCTAGGACACAAGATTCTCAAACATAATAATGAAAAATTAGATTCTTGTTTTCGCCCATACCCAAATTTATTGGTCGCGCTATGAGTTGAACAAATATTGGGCTCGACTGCGTCTCGCCCCATATTTTTTTCAACTCATAAGCTTGACCAATAAATTTGGGTATTGGACTTAAAGAATCCTTTATATACCAACTTGAGTCATAGGTGCAAAACATTGGATCCTCAATTTGTTGATGAGGTCAAAGATAACCATGGTCAAGGTCAAAGGTCCACATGACAAGGTCAAAGGTCACTGGCAAGTCAAGGCACATGCCAAGGTCAAGGTCATGTGAGGTCAAGTTGTAAGATAGCTGGAAATTTAAAATTGACCTAAATTGCAAAGTTGAATTTCAATCAATTGGAACCAAACTTGAGTCCTAGGTGCAACACGGGATCCCACATTTGTTGAAGATGTCAAAGGTTCCCTGGTCCAAGTCAAGGTTCGTATGAACCTATCATTACAAACCGTGATGGCAAGGCGACACAATGCAGCTCCGATACTCGATGTATTTTTTAACATTTTAAGTCATAATTTTTGCGAACTGTCGCCCACCCATATACACCTTTATACCATCAATTCACTGGATCCCATGCCACACTGATTGACAACCTTCATTGACAGTAAATGTGCAATTGGTCACCTATTCTGTCGCCGACCTACGAATGAGTGTGCTTTATTAAAACCTAATAGTAATCAAATCAATGTAACAAATATCACTACTGGACTACGTTGTTATATGTAACCCTAATAACCCCACAAATGCATATTATTAAGTTAGTACATTTTTGTATTAAATAAGAACTAACCACACAATGAGCTACTTTTATTAAATGACATACCCTTTCTTATTTCTATTTGCAGTGTCTCCCTTGAGCACTCATAAACGTACCTGCATGTCTTGCGACGTGCGTAAAGACTGCAAGTACTTCGATGTCTCATTCAGCAAGAGCTCTCGTGGTACAGGCTTGACTGCAAGGGTCCTGGTATACCTCAAGTCACAATTCATAATATGCACACACTGGATTAATTATGTCGCAGAAGATACAAATATCTCGCGGATCGGCTATAAAAAAAGCTTACCCAGAAAAGAAATCATAAAATGGTGAAGCTGGACGATGGAAGCACGATACACATACCACTTTTGGAACCCAGGATAAACATTTGATGATGCACAGAAACCCCGTTGTTAATCGATGTGTAATGGGAGGACCCGGATCACAAAAGGTCACATAATAATTTTTGAACTTGGGTGGAATGCCTACTTATCCATCAGGTACTAGTGATCCAGATGGATCACGGCAAGTAAAGATGGAACTTGGAGCAGGAATATTATGGAGAGAACACTAGACGATATACAGACGACTTGGTACAGTTGAGATTGAGGATCAACTAAAGGGAGCCGAGGTTAGTCATAGTACACAAATCGTTCTTTAACAATCTGGAAAGGGTTGTGCCGGCCAACTTTGAAGCTTCTTTCTGGCCGGTGTCGCTGATGTTTTCCATGGTATTTCATTACTACAATCTTGGACAAAGTGTTGTACACTTTTCTTACCAGACGGTAAAATTGCCCCCTCTCTCCCCCGCGTCCCCCTGACAATGTTGTGAAACCTGAAATAGTGTTGCAGTGTGCCTAACAACACTCAACATTGATTGGTGGTGAGGGGAGTTTTATGGATTAGCAAAAGCTTCAAAGCTTGACCCCAAAAAAGTTATTTCCTATTTCAAAATGGCCAATTATGCCCCGTGTAAAAAGAGGTAAATTTTCACAAGATTTGCCAACGACTTTGTCCAGATTGTAGCCACGTCCACTGTGTTACAGACTAGCTGCTATGATAGTGGGCACACTAGGTCACAAGTCATTGATACTAGAATGCAACTTCGTTGGTATCAATTGCCAATTTAATGTTGATCGATCGCTCGGGGTTTTGCCATCTATCGACCCATTTTGAACCTGCTTAACCTGTCCTGGGTCCGAACCTCTAGTGTGAACATGTCCTTACCTATTCATTGTGCTAAGGCCCATTTCTTTTGAAATAGACGCACCCCTGTAGAAACGAGTGAATGTATTTGAGCAAAGGGCAGTACGAGTGTTATAGATGATTGCAAACACTAAACATTTTCTTCTGTTTTTTGAGAATGTAGAATAAACCGAGAAACCATCCTAATTACAAAAGGTTCTCTCCTTTTATTTTCAATCGTACTTGGCAGGATGATAAAGATGATTGATCCAAACAAAATAGGAATGGGGTTGGGTACGTAAACCAAGTCCTCCTGCATCATTTTATACATTTTTTGTATCCCCCTGGCTTGAAACAAGCAGAGGGGATATTGCGAGGGTGCGATGTCCGTATGTGTATGTTTGTATGTTCCAGTTTGTTAGGTTTTGGTTAGTTGCGTTTTTTTTTTCGCGTCTCCTTCGAATAGTTTAAGTTCGATTTAACAAGACTTGGGGATAAGGTGTAATAGGGGTTCCTTCATGTGTGGATGATGTCAAAGGTCATGGCCCAAGTCAGGTTCTTCTGAATCATGTTTCCAGACTGCCATCTTGCCAGGGGATGATCAAGTTTTCTTTCGCTGTATTTTTTTAAAAATATTTAAAATTTTATTACATTTATTATTGAAATAAGATGGTGAAAACATAAAATTTCGACTAACCAATATTTTTAAATGGGGAAACCTCCAAAGACAGTATGGATGGATTGCATATACATCATCTAGAAAGAGATATGGCCAAATGTTGAACTTTTTTTTGTGCAATGTTATCCTTATTTGATGATTCCCCTCATTGGTCAGACCAGGGGAGATCCTGGGGGAATGACTTGCCATACATGATTAATAGGGAGCTTGTGCCCTTCTACAATACCTGGTTTGGTTGCCATAGCTCATCTAGGAAAAACGAAACTGATACCATCAATGTTTGAGTTTATTTGTACGTGTAGACACATACACAATCCCATCCAGACATCACCATGTCAAATGTCTGAATTTTGCTGCACAATCCGTAAAAAATGTGTCAAAACTCAAAACTAATTTCTTCTTTGCCGCCTTTATTAAATATAAATTTGATCAATCCTAGTCTAAATTCATCTATTGAAATCTTTTCGAGTGATAAAGCAAGACACCACCATGCTATGCTATCTCAGGGATAAGTATTGCATTTTAACCTTGCACTATGTTTGCACTCTGTGATTTACGAATTTTTCTCCACTGAACTGTCATAATTTTCTTTCAGGTCATATTTTGGATTTTGCTACAACTTCATCTTTGGGACAGGCACCGATATATTCAAATGTGGTCTAGGCTGTAGCCCAGTACTGATTTGGAGATATTATGGGGAAGAAAACTGCATTTGACAATATATTTTGAATGGTATTTAAAAAAACAATATATTTTGTTGTAAAATGACAAGTCATCTTCATATGATCTATAATCAGGGGCATACACTGTCCAGTCTGAGTACAGTTATCAATGGTGAAGAATGCAAGCATTAATTCATTACTCCATATTTGTAGTGAACAGACAGTGGGATGATGCGGGAGGCACGCACCCCCTTGGATAACAATTGTGTTGAGTTGTCCTTAAAATTTTAATATTCACGCATTCCCTTGGGATAACCTTTTGAGTGAAATTGGTGAAGAAAAGATGATATTCATCACCCTTTAGGAATATGACTGAGTCAATTTGTTTTGAATTAAGGACATTTTACATTTTGGTTTACTGGTTACTGATTACAGAGCCATCTTAATGTTGTTGTTTCTGTACTACAATTTTTTCCTTATAGAAAGTATTTAGGCTCCGGAAACAATAACATTGTCTTGCATATATTTGGCAGAAAAGCTATGTAATCTAGAAAGGACCAAGGCACTGCTGGATTTTTGTTTGCCCACTTTTTGGGGACTGCCATCAGTCAGATTTTTTCTTTTTGTTTTCTGATAAAAAAGCTGAAATTGGTTCATCACCTAGGATTTGTGGCAAAGATACTCGCCTATTTGTGCATGTTGGTAATGTGAGACAATTTTTTTTCTCGGCCTTAAAGATATCAAATGCTAAAATGTCAAGTTCAGCACTGAATCCTTGTCAGTGCCATTTGGCCATTCTAGATAATTCCGTGCAGCCCTGTGAAAGACACAATTGGAATTGAGTATATGCCCTCCCATAGGGGGAGTTATTGAATTCATTTAGAACAATCATAATCATGTCACTGATCAATTCAGGATGTCCACATCACATGCACTGTTCTGCACTGCAATGGCCTGACCACGGTTTAGATATGACACTTCCTCAATCATAAAAATTCAAACATGTTATCATCAACCAAAAAAAAGGGGGATATGCAATACATTGAAAACCTATAACCTTTGTGGAAAAGTTGGACTTAGACACAAATCCCGATGCTTTAAACTCCATAGTATATACCCACTGTTGAGATCACCCGAGAAGGTTTTGGTTAGACGATGAGAACCACTATCTGAACACGGGAAAATTCAGAAAAAAATCTAACTTTTGCAATCGGAAGCTGTCGGGACCCGATGTTGCGTGTAGCCCCAGAAGAGGGGTAAAGTTCTATGGGGGTCCAAATATTTGAACTGACTCTAAATCTTGTATAATAAGCTCAATTATTCTTAAGTAAGCAGGTAAAAAATTCAATTGGGTCACACACCAGCGTGTGGTGCTTCCTTTCCAAATATTTTGGAAATAGGCTAACGGTCATTTGTTTATTCAAGAAGGTCAACCCTTTGCAATATACCCATATTTGTTTGTAAAATATTTTTTTAAATTTTCATATACTGAATCCAAATATTAAATGCTTTTCACTTTCGGCATCTCTTTTTGTTATAATGGGAAGGGGTACTAAACTCCCTGTCGACTACATGGGGATGGGGACATTGTACCCCTCCCTATGAAAAGGGACCACCCTATGCAAAATAAAAAGGCATATTGTTGAATCAGTATCATTAATATGATTTTTAATATTTGTGTTACAACGAAATCTTGTATTCAATGTTGACCGTTCTTGAATAAACAATGACCTTTAGCCTATTTCCCCCCAAAGATCTTGGAAGGTAGCCCCCCACAAAGAAAACCACCACATGTGACCCAAGTACCTTTTTTACTCCTGGTACCTAAGGAAGATGTGAGCTATATTTCATTAGATTAGAGCAGTTCAAATATTTGAACCCCCATAGTACTCCCCCTTTACCCCCTCCTTGGGCTACACGCAACCACGGGTCTCCGGCAGACTTTCAATTTTTTCAAATGTTATATTTTCTCTGAATTTTCCCGTATTCAACTATTGTTATCTCTTCGTCTAACCAAAACCTTCTCGGCTGATGGTCTACGGCTACAGCATTCTGATCCACTTTTGACCATTATTATGTTTGTATGATCCCGTGTGTGGGGAAAATATTGGATCCAAAACATATAATGAGATAAAAGTGGATGATTTACGCCCAATATTTATTGGGCTCGCTATGAGTTTTAAAATTTGGGCTCGACTACGTCTCGCCCAATATTTTTTGCAACTCATATCGCGACCATAAATATGGGCTCAATCATCCATTTTAAATACCATATGTGTAATTTTGCTCAGAGTTCCTGATTTGGTTGCTAAAAGTGGGTAACGGGATTTCAATAACGCCCTGTCATACATTACAAAGTCATCCAAAATATTTCCTGTTGAGACAATTTCATGTCTTTTGAGCTGGTCCATTGTTTGATCAAAATTCCTTGTTATTTTACTTTTCCTACAATTCCATAACCATACACGGAACGTTACATGGGTTACCAGAAATTGGGATAACTTACACGCATATATAGTATGTACAACACTTTTAAATATTGTGTTCATTAATCAGTTAGTATACATAAGGAACATTACAAATAATAGAGAGTAACGGAACATTGATAGGTTAGTAGAGAGGCCTGTACCCAGTGGGGGGGGGGGGGTAGGCAAGGGGGTAAGATATAAATCATTACAACACTGAGCTGATTCCCTTTACACCAATGTTGACTGAAATATATGCATTTTCCTTCTGAAAGTGGAATCCCCAAAATACCTATTTTATTAGTTAAGCACCCCTAAAACAGAAGAAAATGGTCCAACCAGTGACCCCAGGTACACAACGCCTGTCCCATTACTCTTCCTCATCCGTTTGTGGCCGCCCTTACCAACGGACGGCGTGTTACTGCGCCGGTCATTAGCAGATTTTTGATACTGGACTAGTTGTCGTCTCATACGGAAACTCCTACTACTATAAACCATAACTATCTGGATAAATTACTGGATTATATGACTTGATTTATCACGCTCTATTTGGACGGAAGAAACAGCCTTTTAACGCCCCGTCGGAGAGCTTTTATAGTGTATCCTTTTTTTTGGTTGGCGCCGATGCGGGTCATGAATAAGATCTGTGATAGCGTGAAAAACAAGACGGTAACAAAGGACCCATTGCCGCACTGGTGTTCGGTGTATATTGGGGCCATGCCTTGTGCCTTTTTGGTGATCCTAGAAATTAGATTCTCAAGTTTTGAACTGTGTAGCACAAAGTCCTACTAGGGTTACACCTAACTATCAATATAATACGGAATACTATTCAGAGGATGCAAGTCAGGACTTGTACGATACTATCATTTTACCATATCTTATACAAATAATTTGTATTATATTTGAATAAAACAGTAGGGTTGGAACAAACTGACTTTTGGAAAATTCTTTACCTTGTGTGACTCTGTTACCGCGACGGTATCATTGTCTCTCCTCGTTGGCGGCCCGGGTCTTACCGCGGCTCGCCTTTGTTTTTCAATCGCTCGTTTCGTTCCGGCACGCGCGCCCATCTGGCTCGCTTCACCCCCTCTTTTTCACGTCTTTGCCTTGCCGCCCCGCACCCTCTTTTTTCCGTGCGTTCATTCGGGTCCTGTCGCTTCCGCTGTCGCTCCCTTTGGTGCTTGTTCTTTTTGCGGTGGGCCTTTCGGTTTTCAATGTTTTCGCCATTGAACACAGTTTGCGCTGTTTATGGTTCGCTAAGGAAAGGGGGTGGGGTGTGTTTCGGGCTCGGTCCGATGTTCTCTGCGCAAGGTCGGCGCCCGCTCTTGGGAGCACCTAAGATGTTGTAGGCTTCGGCTACTTCATGGCGTGTTTAGTAGGGCGTTTCTCCCTCGGGAGTTTCCGCCCGTCTACCCCTTCCGGCCGCTGGCTCGCCGGTCTATCCCTAGGGTGCTTCTCCGGTGCATGGCTAGCGCGGTCGCTCTCATTTTCCCTTGGGATTTTTGGCGGCGCAGGAATTCCGTTACGGCATCCTGGATTGCTTCATGCGTGCTGAGGTTGGCCGGCTTCCCTCGGGCCAGCCTGGCTAGCAAGCGGGCCGCGCTGGCTCGCCTTATTTAGCTCGTTGCTTTATTGGTGCAGGCTAGCGTGGTCTGCCTGCTCTCGCCCTGTGGGACTGGGCGGCTGCAGTCCGTCCGTGGCGGCCAGGCGCTCGTGGTTTAGGGTCCTCGGACTCTGCGACCGCGCGGCCGTGGTACCGGTCTCGGCTTGATTCGTCCAGCTTAGGTTGTTTTTCCCTCGGTTCCACCGTTCGGGGCGCCGCGGGTGTCGTTTTTGCTCACTGCCCCTCGCATGGCTAGCCTGCTAGCCGCCGCGTGTCAATGCATGGTCTTGCTCGTGCTGCCGGCTTCACGGGCTAGGGGGGGCGTGCAGCGCTTCGCCAGGTTGGTCCCCGTTCACGCAGGGTACCGTCCCGGTTACTGGTGCGGTTCGACCAGCACTGGTTCCCGCTACGGTCCAGCCGTTACGGCGCGCCCTGCATGGCTAGCCTGCTAGGCCCGCGGGGTTAATCTGGCTCGTGCTGCATGCTTTCCCCAGCCTTCACGGCTAGGTGGGGCGCGCACGCTTCGCCAGTTCCGTGTGCGGTTACTGGTGCATTCGAGTCCAGCGCTAGTTCCGCTACGGGTCCGCCCGTACGGTACACCCCGTGGTGTTTCCTCGCGTCTCGGTCGCCCTCATGGGGCAGCCTCCGGGGCTTACCTCCGCGGGCATCGTGGGGGCTGCAGCATGCCCCCTCAGGGCGCGCTGCGTGGCCTGTGCATAGCCCATGTCGCTATAAGTCTATGCGCCGGTTGTTAGTTTCGTGGTTCCGGGATTCTATTGCTGTTCCTCCCCGCCTTCGTCGCGGAAGTACTGCCCCGCGCTATTATAGCGGTCTCGGGCCTCTCGAGAGGTGATCGCTTGGGTTGATTGTGTACACTCAAATCGTCTTTGCCGCGCCTCCTTCCCCCAGGGGTGCGCTGCATGGTTTACCGTTTAGTCCGCCGGGTCGTTGGCGTTGATTACCGGGCTTAACCACAGCGACTGGTTCCCTCTTACGGGGGCTGTGGCTCTGGTGTGGTGTTGTCCTCCATTCCCTGGGTTGTGGTAGACTTGCAAACTCACTCAGCCGAAAGGCGACCTGGTCAAAATCGCCGTGCTGGGATGAAAACTCGCAGCCAGCCGCGTTGGCCTGCTGGCATCCCCTCGGGATCTGTAGTGGTCTCGGCTGTTGCGTACGTCAGGTCTACCGCAGTCTGCGCTTTGGCCAGTGCTCCCCTAGCTTGGGGCGGTGCCTAGGGCCTGAGTGGCTATCACAAAAACCTGTCGAGGCATACGTTGCCTGGCCTTTGGGAGAGTTGGAGCCACTCTCAGCCATGTAAGTAGGTCCGCAGGGGGTGATACCAACTCAGTCTCGACGTTTGCCTCTACTTCTGCCTGCGGGTCCCCCTGGTGTGGTGGCTCCTGCCCTGCCTGTGGTGCCTAGGCCCCCTCGGCCTGGGCAGTGGGGCTCAATCGGGCAGAAAATCCGTTAGAAAGAGCAAGTATGAAAGGCGGTGTGTGGGCGAAACGAGTGAGTGGAACGGGTCGGGGTCCAGACCTTACCCTTTATGCACTCTGCCCGCCGGCTCCGCCGGGTGCTTTCGCTGCTCGGGCTCCCTTTGGAGCTTGGTAGCCTCGGCCTGTCTGCTAACCTCCTTGGCTTCATGCTTCGGGTCGCTGTTGCCTGGCCTTGGGGGTGGGCGCCCTCTCAGCCTGTGTAGTCCCGGGGTTACCACGTCCTATTCTCCGCCGTTGCTTCTGCATGCAGGGTCCCCCTGGGGGTGCTCCTTCCTGGCCTGTGGTGGGCCTAGCCCCGCCTCGGCCTGGGCATGGGCCCATCCTGCCGTTCGATAGCTTTCAGCGTCGTCTGGGTCCGACCTTAGCCTTTAGGCACTCTGCCCCCGGCTCCGCCGGGTGCTTGCTTCGCTGTCTCGGATCTTCCCCGTTGGACTTGGGTAGCCTCGGGCCTGTCTGCTACCCTCCCTTGGGCTTTTTCAGCTCTGGGTCGCTGGCGCTTCCGTCGCTGCCTCTGTTGCGGGCTGACCGTTGCTGCCTCGTAAGCCTAGCTCCTCGTGTGCTAGTCCGGGCCTTCCGTGTGCACCATCGGGGCCTTTGAGGCCTCTGGTCTCTGCCTTTTAGGCGCTGGGCCATTTAGTCCTTGGCTGTGCCTGTCTCTTAGGCTCTGGCTGTTAGGCTTCTTCTACCTAGCCTGTCCGCTGTCTCCCTTGGGGAACTGGGACTCAGGCTATGATGCAGCTTCGCTGCTCCCCTCCTGGGGATCAGCGGGGCCAGCGCCGCTTCCGAGTCGTGCCTAGTGACAGTTGCCGCTGGCGGAGTCCTCTGTTCCCCCTTGGGGTCTCGACCATGTATCCAGCTTGGCTGTGATACTGGTCTTTGGGGCTTTAGCCCCTGACTTCCTAGGGAGGTCGTGCTTTTCGCCTCGTCGGTCCCTTGGACTTCGCCTTGGCCTAGCTTGGGGCTTTCATCGCCTAGCCTTTTCTACTCGACTTAGACCCTTCATCTCCATGCGGGGTACTGGCCCTGGTTCTTTCCTCACAGCTTGGCTGGCCCTTGTCGGGCCAGCCTGGGCTGGCTGATGCCCTGCTGCTTGGTGTGCTACCTTGGCCCCCTTCGGGGTTATGAGGCCCTGTGCCTAGCCGGTCTGGCTGGGCCCCTCCAGGGGCTCACTGAGGGCCGGCCTAGCCTGGGGTAGGGGCTTTATTGTCCTCTCCCTTGGCCTTACACTCCGTATGGGGTACCTGATCATCACGCCTTGGGCTGTGTCTCCCTTGCCCTCCGCCTCACTCTTGTGCGCGGCCGCTAGACCTCGCCTACAGCCGGCTGGTGCCCTCGGGCCCTAGCCTGCTCTTGCCGGTCCCGCGGCTTTGGTCATCATCTTGATGCTGATGCTCGGTTCCCTCAGTTGGGGCGTGGCTCCAACCCAGGTGGATGCCCTCAGACCCCCCGGGCCTCTGTTTTTGTCCTGCGCGCTGGTGGTTTGGCTCTTTTGTCTAACCTTACCTGTGCTCCCATGCCTTACTCCTCGCCCCTAGGGGCTAGCCCTTGAGGTCGTTCGACTTTTGCCTGGACACTTCCCACTATTGGGTCGGTGTCTTGCACCGTGGATCCTTCTCCCGTTTGTTCGGAGTTAGGGGCTGGCTTTTACAGTTCTCGCACATTCCTTTGGCTCCCGGCTGACTTGCCTGGTCCGCTGTCTCCCTCGAGGAGCTTGGACCACAGGTTTTGGGTCAGCTCGACGGTGCCCCCTTTGGGGCTCATTGTACGGGCTTAGCGTCGGCCTTGTTCCGGCCTGCGTTGGGGCTCGTCCGTCGCCTAGCGTTGGGGCTCGTCCTGGCCTAACGCGGGTGTCTCCCGATTCGTCGGGGTCTGTCCCTTAGGGGGTCCCTCCCTCCCCCCCAGCGGTTTTTCAGGCTCCCGTGTTTCGATCTTCTTCACTTGTCTTGTTTTTCTTGCCACGCCTTCTGTCCTCAACTGGCTGCCTAGTGGGCATCCCCTGCGACGGCTTATTCCCTAGTTTGGGTGGTTCTCAACTCGCCTTCACATGTGGCTTTCTCAGTTTGCTTCTTGGCAGTTGACTTGGTCCTTGTCGTCCCGCCGTTCCTTGCGACTGGATCTTGTGTCTTTCCCCTTAGTACCCCCTCTGGGTCCCCTGGGGGCAACGTTCGGTTGCTCTGGCTCCTGTCTTTTCGACCTTGGAGCTCTTGACATGGTGTCTGGCCCCCTTCCCGACGGGGATTTTTATCCCCGTCTATCCTGTCGGTCAAAGTTACCTTAACTTTAAAGTCGGTTGGGAGCTTCTCGCGCCCGGTGGGAATGTCTCTGGGGCGTAAACCCACGCTGTGAGTCATTCTTCCGATGTCTGACGTCCTCTAGTTTGGTTGGACGAGTTGGTTACTACTCCCTTTCTCGAGGCGTTGTGTATCCTTAATCGGTATCTCGCCGCGTTAGGTAGCCCCTCTCCGGTGGCTCTCTTCACTTTCTTCTCCTCGGGAGATAATGTGTCGAAGCCGCTATGCTGCCCGCGGACCTCTTCTCGTGGCAATCCTTATGCCCTTAGCCGGATTCGGCTACGCACTACTTGTTTGCCTCCTCGCTCCGATTTTGGTCGTTCGGACCCAGAAGTTCCTTATGTTAGGATCATTCTGTCCTTGCACGACTTTGTCACCTGCTCTCTGCTTGCAGTCGCCACTGGTTAGGCTTCTGCTTGGGCTTCCCCGAGCAGTTAGCGGGCTCTCTGCTCGGGTCGCCTCTCGAGGCTCGACTCATGTTCCTGCATAGCTAACCTCTGGGTTTCTCCCCTCTGTAGACTTCTCGGTGGTTACCCACTTTGTCTACCTTTCGGGCCAGGATTGACTCTGGCCCGATCTTGGGGAGGTGCTATTTATCATTTAATCTAGCCTTTGATTGCTCTTCGGTTGCCCGGTTCAGGCGCCGGGGCTCCCGGTATTGCGGAGATCTGCCTCATTCTTTCCTCGGGTTTGGGGGGGGGTTCTGTCTTACCTCCGAGTCGAGGCCTGATCGTCCCTCCATCATCCTGACGGTGACAGTCTGAGGTGGGACTGTTTCGCTTATTTTGCGGCTTTTCTGCTGTCTCCGATCATCCGTTGTCTGGATTTTTCGTCAACTAGCTCAGCGCTACCAGCAGCCTAGGTTGTTCGGTTCGCCCTTCATTGACGTTGGTTCGTTCCATGACTCCTGCAGGGTGCCGTTTCTGACCCGAAAGCTAGTTTCCCTCTTGGGATCTGTAGGTTCTATCGGCGAGTTTCTTGGCGAAACACGCCCCCATTGTCCTTGGGTGCGGCGTAGCTCTAGCCCTCTGCCTTTCATTACTCTTTCGGGTCCCTTTCCCGGCTGGATTAGCTCGTAGATTTCTTCTCCTTGGAATCTTCTTCCTCCGTCTAGGGTGGGCAGGGTCGGACTTATCTCTCAGCCCCCACGGGGCTGGGGCCTTTAGCCTTCATTCAGATCTCTCAACCTTTTCTCTCCCCCGGGCCCTCTCTCCGCGGGGTTCTTCTGTGGTGCTCTGATCGGACCCACTCTCTAGGGGGCCCGCTCTCCCGTGTTTTTGGGGTTTTAGGCTTCTTTGCCCCGCGTGTTTACGCGGGTCCGCCTTCCGCTTCTCTGGTTCCCTCCCAGACCTCAGTTGTTCGCAAGGCTTTGAGGCCTTGTTCTCCGCTTTGCCGGGGGGGCTTCGGGCCCTTTGTCCGGGCCACTTCGCACTCCAGTCTCTGTCGGAGCCTCCCTTCGCCTATTCCTTAGGCTTGGTTTTCTCTGCGTGATTCGCGGCTCTGCTCTCCTCCATATAACTTTGGCCCAGGTCTTGTATCACATTATTAAGTCTAGGTCCCGTTTACTACCCCTGGGGTATCCCTGTCTAGGTGAGTTATTTGGCTTCCTGCCTTTTAGGAATCTAGCTTCCATGTGTTTTTCGGTTCAGGCGTTTTTGGTCGGACCTTTGCTGCATCCTATGGCGCTCTCTGAAATATCATTTTCCCACCTCCGACTGAGTGTGCTAGTCTGGTGTTGATTGAAATTATGCATTCGGGGGTTCATGTCATATATTTCAGTCAACATTGGTGTACAGGAAATCAGCTCAGTGTAATGATTAGTTAAAACCTTATTTTATAAATCATATACTGAGGCCTGATTTCCTTTCCATGTTGACTTCCTGCTTCCAGGCCCGCCCCACAACATGATATGTGCACGCGTCCTGTGGTGGCTCTGAGCCAACCGGAATGGGGCAGAGTAAAGGCCGACCGGGTGTGACCTGTCACTGTTGAACCATTTTCTCTTTTTTAGGGGTGCGCTAAATAGTTATTTTGGGGCATTCCACTTCTCAGAAGGGAAATGCATATATTTCAGTCAAACTTGTAAGGAAATCGGCCTCAGTTATATCCATTTATATACATACTGTGTTTTTAACTATTCCAACAAGCCTACCAAACCCCTACAGGCTAAAGAGTCCAGAAAATAGATTTTGTTGAGCAGGTGAGCCAAAAAAGATGGGTTTTATTGCTTGTACATTCGAAACAATTTAACAAATTTTGGGTAAAAGGTCCACTTGTGCTGAGTTGGAACCCCCCCCCCCCCCCCCCTTTGTGAAAAAATCCTGGGTTATGTGCCTGAGGTTGTGTTAAAGGTGCAATGAAAAATTTCAAGGCAGCCGTAGTTTTCCTGTCATGTGTAGTGATTCATATAGATTTAGACACTAAATAGATTCTTACTTTTATTTGGCTGACAGAAATGTCCTGAAATTGAAATCCAAAAGGTGATTTTTTTAAGTTTATATAAAACGTGCTGATTCCTGTTTGCTCCTATAGGAATTATAAATTTCACAATTTGTAAAAAGAATCATTCTCCAGCTTAATCTTTCAATAATGATATTTGTGATAGAAAGCTTTACATCAGTTTTTTTTTAAAAATGTTCACATTTTTAGGGACACCTGTTATGTGAAATTTCTTGTTGCACCTTTAATGAAACCACTCAATATTCAATCGTGATGTCCCACACTGGCATTAGTGTTAAGGAAAGGCAATTGCTCCCATACTTAGTTAATGTGTAAGAACAAAATGAATAAAAAGGGTGTTGCTCAAACCGTTTAACCTGCGCACATCGATCTTAAAAAAACTTAATTAAATAATCAACTGTATTTGTAGACATGAAACGGTTGATTGTTGGAGCAATTGTACTAATTCACATATCATTAAAGGAAGGGAAAATTGTATATCTAAATGATTATGATTTATATATCTTATATACTTGCTTCTAATTCAATGTCTCACCCAGGCAAACAATATGATGAACTCTAGATTACTCCTTATCCATGGTACATCTGATGGTGAGTCAATGCCTCTTCAATTCGAGTCTTGTTTATTCCTTTCATTGTCAGTTGCTGTCCCCTATTTTATTCCTTTTCTTGTTTGTTATTCCTATTCCCGCCATTTGTTTGGGTTTTCCTATTCCTGTCATTGTTTGTTATTCCTCTTCCTGTCTGTTTGTTAATCTCTTCGTGTAATTGGGGTTTTTGGTTACCTATTCTGTCACTGTTTTGCGTTAGTTTCTAGTCCTTTCATTGCTTGCATTAGTTCTAGTACCTGTCATTGTTTGTGTTTATTCCTATTCCTGCCATTGTTTGTGTTATTCCTATTCCTGTCATTGTGTTATTCCTTTTCCTTCATTGGTTTGTTATCCTTTTCCTGTCATTGTTTGTGTTATTCATATTCCTGTCATTGTTGTTATTCCTATTCCTGTCATTGTTTTTTATTCCTATTTTTTGTCATTGTTTGTGTTATTCCTATTTTTGTCAGTGTTGTGTTATTCCTCTTTTCCTATCATTGTTTGAGTTATTCCTTTTGTGTACCTGTCATTGTTTGTGTTTTCCATTCCTGCCAGTTTTGTTATTCCTATTTCCTGTCATTTTGTTATTCCTTTTCCTGTCAGTTGGTTGTGTTATTCATATTCCTGTCATTGTTTTATTCCTATTCCTGTTCATTGTTTGTGTTATTCCTTTTTCCTGTCCAGTGTTTTTTTGTGTTTATTCTTTTTCCTGTCTTTGTTGTGTTATTCCTATTCCTGTCAGGTTTGTGTTATTCCTATTTCTGTCATTGTGTTATTCCTTTTCCTTTCATTGTTTGTGTTATTCCTTTTCCTGTCATTGTTTGTGTTATTCATATTCCTGTCATTGTTTGTGTTATTCCTTTTCCTGCTCTGGGCGTTTTTGGTCCTACCTTTGACTTGCAATCCTATGGCTGCTCCGAAATATCATGTTACACCTCCGACTGAGTGTGCAGATCTGGTGTTGATTGAAATTATTCATTCGGGGGTTTAATGCATATATTTCAGTCAACACTTGGTGTAAAGGGAAAGTCAGTCTCATGTAATATTTAGTTCTAAAACACATAATGTTTTATAAATCATATTAACTGAGGCCTGATTTCCTTTCCAATGTTGACTTCCTGCTCCAGGCCCGCCCCACAACATGATCTTTTCACGCGTCCGTGTGGGCGTCTGAGCCAAACGGAATTGGTGAATAGTAATGGCCGACAGGGTGTAACCTGGGGTCACTGGTTGGACCAATTTTCTCTTTTTTAGGGGTGCTAAAATAGGATTTTGGGGCATTCCCACTTCCACTTCTCAGAAGGGAATTCCAATATATGTTTCATTCACATTGGAAAGGAAATCAGGCCTCAGTATATCTTTTAATAAAACATAATGTGTTTTTAACTAATTCCAACAAGCCACCATAACCCTACAGGGCTAAAGAGGTCCAGAAAATATATTTTGTGAGCAAGTGCCAAAAAGTAGGGTTTTTATGCTTGTATATCGAAAACAGTTAAATTTTGGTAAAAAGGTCACTTGTTGCTGATTTTTTGGAACCCCCCCCCGAAACCCCCCCCCCCCTTTTGAAAAAAATCCTGGTTCTGTCCTGAGGTGTGTTAAAGGTGCAATAAAAATTTCAAGGATCCGTATTTTCTGTCATGTGTCTGACTTCATATCGATTAGACACTAAACTGATTTCTTTACTTTTATTTGGCTACAGGAAATTACTGAAAGTGAATACAAAAGGTGATTTTTAAGTTTTATATAACGGGCTGAATTTCCCTGTTTGCTCCACTAGGCATTAATAAATTTCACATCACAATTTTTGTAGAAATAAAATCATTCTCAGGTCTGAAATCTTTCAGAATAAAAGGATATTTTTGATAGAAAGCTTTAACATCAGTGCAAAAACAAATGTTCACATTTTTAGGGACACCTTTTATGGTGAATCTCTTTTTGCAAACCTTTACTTAAAGCCACAATAATTCGTATTCACACCTGGCATTAAGTGGTTATGAAGGCATTCTTCCCAACTTAAATGTGTAAAAGGACAAAAATTAATAAAAATGGTGTTTGCTCAAAACCGTTTAAACACTGCGCACATCGAGCTATAAATAACACTTAATTAAAATAATCAAGCTGTATTTTAGAGCATGAAACGGTTTAGATTTGTTTGGAGAATTGGTACTAATTCCATATCATTAAAAGGAAGGGAAAAATTTGTAGATCTCAATGATTTTCATTTATGATATTTATAACTGCTTCTCAGAATTCAAATGTCTCAGCCAAGGCAAACAATATGATAACTCTAGATTAACCTCCTTATACATGTTACAGCGGATGGGTAATACAAATGCATATTCATATTGAGTTCTTGTTGTTATTCCTTCTTGTCAGTTGCTGGCCTATTTTATTCCTTTATTGTTTGTTATTCCTATTCCCGGCCATTGTTTGTGTTTTTCCTATTCCTTTCATTGTTTGGTATTTCCTCTTTCCTGTAATGTCTGTGATTCCTCTTCGTGTAATTGTTTGGGTTATTCCTATTCCTGGTCACTGTTTTGCGTTACGTTTCTAGTCCTTTCAATTGCTTTGCATTAGTTCCTAGTCCTGTCATTGTTTGTGTGTTATTCCTATTCCTGCCATTGTTTTGTGTTATTTACCTATTCGTCCTTGTGTTTATTATTCCTTTTCCTGTCATTGTTGTTATTCTTTCCTGTCATGTTTTGTGTTTTCATATTCACACTGTCATTGTGTTTATTCCTATTCCTCCTGTCTTTTTTTGTGTTATTCCTATTTTTGTCCTTGTTTTTGTTATCCTATTTTGTCATTGTTTGTGTTATTATTCTATTCCTATCATTGTTGGAGTTATTCTTTTTCCTGTCATTGTTTTTGTGTTATTCCTATTCCGGCCAGTTTGGTGTTATTCCCTATTTCTGCTGTCATTGTGTTATTCCTTTTCCTGTCATTGTTTTGTGTTATTCCTCTTCCTGTCATTGGGTTTTTCCTATTCCTGTCATTGTTTGTGTTATTCCATTTTTCCTGTCCATTGTTTGTTTTGTGGTTGATTCCTTTTCCTGTCTTTGTTGTGTGTATTCCTATTCCTGTCGTTTGTGTATTCCAATATTCTTTTTCTTTCTTTGTGTTATTCCTTTTCCTGTCATTGTTTGTGTTAGTATTCTTTTTCCTGTCATTGTTTTTTGGTGTTATTCATCTTCCTGTCCATTGTGTTATTCCTTTTTCCTGTCCCACCTTGTTTGGGTTATTCCGATTCCTGTCATTTTGTGTTATTCCTATTGCTGTCATTGTGATTCCTTTTCCTGTCATTGTTTGTATTATCCTATTCCTGTCCATTGTGTTTATCATATTCCTGTCATTTGGTTATTCCTTTCCTGTCAATTGTTTTGTGTTATTCCTTTTCCTATCATTGTTAGTGTTATTCCTATTTCCTTTCTTTGTGTTATTCCTTTTCCTGATCATTTTTGTGTTATTTCCTTTCCCTGTCATGTGGTTTTTCCTATTCCTGTCATTGTTTTGGTTTTAGTCCTTTTTCCGATCATTGGGTTAATTTCTTTTCCTATCATTGTTTGTGTTATTCCCATTCCCTGTCATTGTTTTTTGGTGTTATTCCTTTTCCTATCATTGTTAGTGTTATTTCCTATTCCTTCATTGTTATGTTTTTTCCTATTCCTGTCATTGTTAGTGTTTCTTCCTATTCCCTGTTGCATTGTTTGTGTTATTCCTATTTCCTGTCATTGTTTGTGTTATTCCTATTTTTGTCATTGTTTTGGGTTAAATATCCTATTCCTATCATTGTTTGGGTTCCTATTCCTAATAATTTGTTATGGGTTAGTTCCTATTCCTATCATTGTTTGAGTTCCTATTCCGATCATTGTTTGAGTTATTCCTTTTCCTGTCATTGTTTGTGTTCTTCCTATCCTGTATTGTGTTATTCCTATTCCTGTCCTTGTTTGTGTTATTATTTTCCTTTCCTATCATTGTGTTATTCCTTTCTTTTTCCTGTCATTGTTTGTTATTCCTTTTCCTGTCATTTGGTGTTATTCCTATTTCTTTCATTTGTGTTATTCCTTTTCCTGTCATTGTTTGTGTTTATTCCTTTTCCCCTGTCCATTGTTTGTTTATTTCATATTCCTGTCATTGTGTAATATCGTTTCGCTGTCATTGTTTTGTAGTCCTTTTCCTGTCATTGTTAGTGTTATTCCTTTTCCTGTCATTTGTTTATTCCTATTATCTGTCATTGTGTTATTTGTCCTTTTTCCTGTCATTGTTTTGTGTTATTCCTTTTCCTGTCATGTTTGTGTTATTCCCTTTCCTGTCATTGTGTGTTATTCCTTTTCCCTGTCATGTTTGTGTTATTCATATTCCTGTCATTGTGTTTTATTTCCTTTTCCTGTCATGTTTGTGTTATCCTTTTCCTATCATTTGTTTGTGTTTATTCCATTTCCTGTCATTGTTTGTTTTATTCCTATTCCTGTCAGTTTGTGTTATTCCTATTTCTTCCCATTGTGTTATTCCTTTTCCTGTCATTGTTGCGTTATTCTTTTTCCTGTCATTGTTTGTTTTATGATATTTCCTGTCATTTTGTTATTCTTTTTCCTGTCATTGTTTGTGTTATTCCTTTGCCGTCATTGTTTGTTTATTCCTATTCCTGTCATGGTGTTATTCCATTTCTGTCATTGTGTTTATTCCTTTTCCTGTCATTGTTAGTGTTATCCTTTTCCTGTCATGTTTGTGTAATGCCATTCTGTCATTGTGTGTTTCCTTTTCCTGTCATTGTTGTGTTATGCATATTCCTGTTCCAATTGTGTTATTCCTTTTCCTGTCATTGTTTGTGTTATGTCCTTTCCTATCTTGTTTTGTTTATCCATTTCCTTTCCTTGTTGTGTTATTCCTTTTCCTATCATTGTTTGTGTTTTTATTCCTATTCCTGACGTTGTTATTGTTGATTTCCGATTCCTGTCATTGTTAGTTGGTTACTTCATGCCTGTCATTGTTGTGTTAGTCCTATTTCGTCATTTGTTGTATTATTCCTATTTGTGTCATTGTTTGGGTGATTTTTCCTGTCATTGTTTGAGTTATTCCTTTTCCTGTTCCCGCCTGCCATTGTTTGTGTTTATTCATATTCCTGTCATTGTGGTTACATTATCCTATTACTGTCATGGTTTGTGTTATTCCTAATTTTTGTCATTGTTTTGGGTTTATTCCTTTCCTATCATTGTTTGAGTTATTCCTTTTCCTGTCATAGTTGAGTTATTCCTATTCCTGTAGTGTTTGATTATTTTCCTATGTCCTGTCATGTGTTATTCCTATATTCCTGGCATTGTTTGCGTTATTCCTATTTCCTGTCATTGTGTTGATTCCCTAGTCCTGTCATTGTGTTTTTCCTATTCCTGTCATTGTTTGTGTTATTTTCCTTTCCTGTCATTGTTGTAGTTTCCTATTCCTGTCATTGTGTTTTTTCCTATTCCTATCATTGGTTTGAGTTATCCTATTCCGGTCATTGTGTGATTTCTATTCACCTGTGTCATTGTTTGGGTTATTCCGATTCCTGTCATTGTTTGTATTATGTGCCTGTCATTGTTTCTGTGTTTCCTATTCTTGTCATTCTTTTCTGTTCATTCCATTTTTTTGTTCCTAGTTTGCTATTCTTGATGTTTCTGCAGTTTTCCTTTTCCTTCATGTGTGGGTTTTTCAAGGATTTATTTATTTATTATCGTTCTTCTTTTGCCTGGGGAACCCCTTCAGAGTGCTAAAACACGAAACTGTTTTTCATGGTGCCCATGGGTCAACATAATACAACAAAAGTCATACAGTACCATATATAACACACACAAAGTAAAAACATATCAATTAAGATGCTTTACAAAAAATTCAAAACCAGCCCAACTGGGATATTGCACATCATAGCATTTTAAAAATTACAATACAGCTGATATTAATAATTTAGTAAAACCTAAATTTAAGTAAAACCTAAAAAAACAACAACCCGACCAAACACACTCTCCACACCACTCTTTCACACACTAACTCACTCCCTCACTAGAGAACACATCACTCACGCGCTCCCACTCACTTCACTCACTCCCAGAAGATGGCCCTCCCGTCACTCCCTCCCGTCCCCTCACGCCACTCACTCCCGTCCCAGTTCCCTACTCACCTCCATTGTATCCCTCCCTCACTCAGCTCCCTCCCCCACCCCCCCACCCCAATCCCCCCCCCCCGCCCCCTCCCTCCCGATCCCTCACTCCCTCCCCGGCCCTCCCCCACTCCCTCCTCCCTCTCCCACCCACTCCCCGTCCCCCACACCACCTTCCCCATGCACTCCTCTCCCCCCCTCTCCTTGCCTCCGTGTCCACCCCCTGTTTGGCCCTCCTTATCCCCCCCTAGTCCCTACTCCCATCCCCCCCCTCACCCCCCCCCCCCCCCCCCCTGGTTTATATGGGAGCTAAGGAACGAAAAATTGCCACAATTAATAATCCATACAAGGGTATTTAGACAAAAATACTTGAAAGCTTTAACCATTTGGTGAAGAGATTTTTTTTTGGCTGATAATGACGTGCTTGAATGACACAGCCCCTCTTTAAGTAATTTACTCTTATCAAATCATTTTTTGCATACAGGAGGACAAGGTTACCAATAGTACTGCCCTAGTCACATGAGCATGGGTTTCATAAACAAGATTAAAAATTTACACAGGTTTGATGGGAGACTTTGTGTAAGACTTTTATGACCAGACTTAAGATGTAAAGAACGACGATCATGCAGCTTCAGCCACCACCCAAGTTTATTAAGCAGAATATCCGTGGGATACCTCCGGGGAAGGCCAGAATGATTTTACCAGCTTCATTTTGAAGTTTGTCAAGCCTGGTCAGATTAGTCTTGCATGCAATCCCCCATACTATACTTACAATAATCACAGTGAGGGACAATAAGTGCATTTAAAAAAATTAAGATAAGGGTATGTTTGAGGAAGACATACTAATCCCGCCTTAGCAGCCCACTACGTTTTATTAATTTGGAAACACTTTGTCATATTAGTTTGTCCGGTATAAAGGGTTCAAGCCAGATGCCAAGGTTATTAAAACTGTGACATTTTCTAATTGTATCATTTTTAAATGTATGAACTTTCAAGGGCCCATTAGAATGTTGCTATTTTGCGTTTGGTAGCAAACAGCATGTTTTAGTTTTTTTTAACATCAAAGTAAGAAGTTTTTCTGTAGCCCATTGGAGACATGATTTGAGCTCAAGATTAAGTATTCTATTTATCCCCTCAACTGTTTACCTCTAACAAAAATTTCTGTGTGTCATCAGCATACAAATACACCTTAGATTCAGAACTCATAAGATGGGTGTGAAGATCATTAATAAGATTGTAAAAGTAAGGGGGCCAAGTATTGACCCTTGTGGTACTCCAAAGTTCACAGGAGTCTTGGTTGAGTAATATCACCTATTTTTGTTATTTTGTACGATCAGTTTAAATATGAGAAAACCATTCAAGTTCCAGCCAGGCCATTCATCCAAAGCCACAAGCTTGTTAATGAGAACATCATGATGGACCGTGTCAAGGCCCTTTATTTAGGTCTAAAAAAAAACCGCACCTGTAAAAAACCCCGAGCTCCTATTATCAACAGATAATTCAGAAACATCATAAGAAACACGTTTGAGTGGAATGCTTTGGCCTGACACCTGAATTGTTGCACCGACAAAATGTTATTTGCATCAATGAAGCTGTACATTTGAGTGTGCACTAATTTTTCAAAATTTTCATGCATGCTGAGAATAACAGAAATAGTTCTATAGTTGCTGGTATCCAGGGGTCACCTTCCTTGAAATAGGTGACACTCGACTACTTTCCAGGCAGGGAACAACACCAGTTGCCAATACTAAGGGTTCCATAATATATACGCCAGAGGTTTGGCCAGATACTGATGACCCAACCTTGAGAAGCTTAGGAACTGATATTGTCCAATTCGGTGGCTTACCACCTCCATCAAGGTTTTTTAGAAGTGTACACACATTCTCTTCTGTAATCCTGGTGAATTTGAACTGTCTGGCTCCCCAGTATTGCACCCTGGAGAATCATCTTCATGACTGGGTCCGCCTTTATAGCTTTTCAGCAAGAATTTTTTTACCTATGGTTAGAGAAATTCGTTAAACCATTGACAATTTATTTCGCATCATTTACACCACATTATTGACTTTCAAACTACTTATTGGTTTGCTTGAGAAGCGGGATACATTTTGAATAATGGTTTTCCTTTTCCAAAGTTTTCGAGACTGTACCAGCTCCCGGGATTTTGCTATTTCTTTCAGTTCTGGCACGTGTGCATCAAAATTTCTTTATTCCACAAAATGTGCCATTTAATTCAAATAACATTCAGAGAACTTCAGAAACCAACATGTATCAATTGGGCCCAAGTGAGGAGGTGGCAGTCGCCCGTTGTTATGCCACTGAGAAAGTTACATACTGACAATTGCAGCAAATATTTTGATACAATACCTAACTTGGAGGAGATTATTTTATATTAAGTTATTTATAAAATTTGAGGCCTGGACAAGAAAAATTTCTTGTAAGCGTAAGAGAGTTGCATTCTTATTGAATTAGCATTGAAGGTATTCATTTGTTTAATAAATTTTGTGAAACAAGGCAAGCAGTTTGCCACATTGTTTGAATTTCCCTTCTAATTAATTTAAAAGAAAACCAACCATATAAAGAGTCAATTTTCGACTACGTCTTTTCTTCTAGAATCCTGTACACTTCAGAACTGTGCAGATTTAGTAAGAGCATTGGTTCAAGATGAAATCGCAACACTCAAACACAGGTAGTGTCCTGTTATTGCATGTGCTGTTTTTGTTATTGTAGGCTGCAAACATGCATGTAAATACAACACACTCAGTTGAATTTTGTGTTCCTTTGCCATTTGAAACATTGTAACTAATTAAAGTTGATTCAATTTTTTTTCTAAGTGGTTTTTTATCATGTTATGTTTGAAATAATGAGCAGTGTTTTTTAATGTGTCCCTTCTAAAATATGTATTTACTTAAGTAAAATTTTAAAATGTTACTTGTTCAGTGTAAAATATGGTTCAAGTACTTGGCAAAGCTTTATAGTTTCCACTGCTTATAACTCTGCCATTGCAGTAACTATAGGCCTAGCTTTACACTCAATTATTCAAAATTATGAGATTTTGAAAGGTAGGCATGTCCCTTAAGGGAAATATTTTGGCCTGAGGTTAAAGAGTCCATTTATGTTGTGAGATTTTAAAATTGAGTTATAGCATTATTCATTTTTAATATGGACATAAGCAAATCTTAAAATGACCACAAATTTAGTGATTTTTTTTTTTTTTTTTTAATTTTATTATTAATGTTGTATTATTATTCAATGAGGCCAATCAGAAACACGGTAAGAAATTTTTGCAATGAACTTGATTATGTCACACCTTGAAGCTCTTGGTTCCTTGTTAAAATGCACAACATTATTATTTCAACTGGCAGCACCTGCAACTTGGCCTTTCATCATGTTGGGTCATGGATGGATTGTCCTACAACCTATCCGAATTTGCTGTGATTTTGATAGAAGTTAATCAATTTGAGGAAGATGACATGTCCTCCAATATATTAGAGCGTTTGTCTATGATGCGTTCAGAATTCAATAACAATTACAGGCTTAAAAACAATGAATAAACATATTCCTGTGAGCCTCATTTGCCACTTTAGAGAATTTGCTGTGAGTTTGTTTTGCCCAAAAATGTAACAAACTGTGGTTTATGATGTTCGCAATATGTCTGCAAATGCCAGCATCTAAAAAAGTACAGCTTAAGCTGGTATCCAGATATCCTCAGTGCTTTAAGTATCCTCAACTTCAAACATGCAGACCAGAATATATTTCTCAACTCAATGTATTTAAACAGTGTTTTCCAAATAAATCTGCACTCTTTCCCCACCAAAGAGCATACATTGTCTGGCGATTTCTGAATGGAGCCTTGGAATACCTAATAATTTAAAAAGTAGAAAAAAATTTTCTATAATCCTAAATCAGTCTTTAAATTTTCTACAATTGTCAAAATACTACTTTTGTTTTACACTGGGCATGTCCCAGTCTTTTAACCAAATTGTGTTTGAAATCCTTTTTTTTAACTGACCTTTATGTAGAGGAGGACTGGATACTTTCTATTTATATCTGAGGATATCCCGCGGCATTGTGAGAATGTGTGGAACTTTTATCTGGGTTTTTCATTCACCATTTGGTGTGGCATGGCAAATGTTTAAGGTTATAATATGTAGCACCTAGTATTTCAGTACTTATGCTCCAGTACTACTAAGTAGTTTGTAATAGTGGTACTGCAGTATAGTAAGGTCATGCATGGAATGTGTATAATGTAATGTTTACAAAGTTGCAAAGGCTGATGTGTGACTTAAAGACAAGATCTCTTTGTAGTACGCTGCCTCAATAAGAATTAATGTAGCAATGATCATCAAATGTCAGTACGCACATCTCCTATGTTAACGTTTTTCTAAACTATGCTTGTGGATTAAAAAAAAAACCTTTTATGTGAATGCTTAAAGTCCTGGGCTCACATCAATAAAGTATGCTTTGTGGTGGCTGCAACCGACACGATTTTCACATTACCTGGATATTAAAATGTGGACCGTTGTTTGTAAATAACTAAACATTTTCCTGGGATTTTGAAGTTATACTCAAGTAGGCATGAAATGAGTCAGGGATCAGTTTGGTTATCAGTCTTGGGGCAATTAGGTGGAAGTATGCCAGAGTCTTTGGCGAATCTTTTGATGATGACTGAAGATGTGTGAAGAATTTTTGTGCAATGTTTCAAGGATTACCCCTGGCACAACAGTATCTCGGCATATTTTTTTCGATCAGTATTTGTGCCCAAGTCATACCATTTGTGAAAGTTTCAAAATAACATTTTGTTGCCTAGTCTCCGCTCTTTCATTTAACACCGCGCTCGCTTTGTAAAAACGTGCAGTAAAGGCTGAGATAGAACGCCCGAAAGACGACAAACCCCCAAAACCAAAAGGTGGCTTTTTTGGGATTTTCAAGGTCATTGCAGGTACTGGGCCACGAACACATGTACCACAATCATATTGCAAGTAGGCTTTCTCGCTCATTCATTCGGAAACCTCTTTGTGTAAATCAATACACACGTATTATGCGTTGTACCCACAGTGGACCATTGAAAAAATCCAAAACTGCCACTTTTGGTTGGGGGGTTTGCGTCTTTCGGGCGCTCAATCAGCCATCTTTGCATGCTTTTTTTACAAGCGAGTGTTAAATGAAAGAACAAAGCTAGTCAACAAAACGTATATTTCGAAAACTTTTCAAAAATGGTCTGACTTTGCACATACTTATTCGAAAACCTGCCGAGATACTTTTTGGCCAACTGTATGTTAATTACCCTCTTTGCAATAGAATACTTGGACTGAGATGAATTGGTTTTGTTTCTTTGAACTGAATTAGTTGTTTACAATATTTCTTAGGGCTATTGATGGTGATGGCCATTTGCATGACTGCTGTTGTGTAAAACATTGGAATTAGCAATACAATGCCCATATCCACACATGTGGAGTCGGGAGTGGAGTGTCTCATTGTCATAACATGAATAGCCACCAGACGATGTTAGAATGGAGTTTGCAGTTTTCTGATTTTGATTACATTGTCCAACGAATAGGCACTCTTTTAACTGTAATAGTCTGGACCAATGCCAATATGGACAGCATATTGACCCCAAATTTGACCTTGTCATACACTTGGCTATGCTTTCTCAGCGGGCAATGAAGTAAAACAAATATTTCCTTTTGTTTGCAAGTCTTTTAGTTTAAATATTATGATTTCATCAAAACGAATTTGTTTCTAAGACATGGGCCGAGTTATGTAATTAGATTGACGGCTTTTCTTATTATATAAAATGGTTGGGTATATGAAGTACATGCATATCCTCACAACATTGGCTATTCGTGACTGAATCCACATAGAATGACTACCTTGCATTCCTCAACTAAGATCTGCAAGACAACAGGTTGTTAATGGAGTTCTGTGTTTTTACACACCGGTGTTAACTGATCCATAAATTATATCAATGGGCTTTGGGACCTGGTGTTTTTTGTTGTATTCCTATCCTTGCATGTTTGTATTATTCCTATTTGGTCATTGTTGGGTTATTTCATATCATATCATTGTTTGAGTATTCCTTTTCCTGCCATTGTTTGAGTTATCCTATTCCATGTCATTGTGTTATCCTATTCTGTCATGTTGGTTTATACTTATCTGTCATGGTGTTATTACTTTTCAGGTCATGGGTTGAGTTATTCCGATTCCTGTCATTGTGTTATCCTATTACCTGTCAGTGTTTGTGTCTTGTTATTCTATTTTTGTATTAGTTTGGTTTTCCTATGCCACTGTTTGAGTTCCTATTCCTATAATTGTTGAGTTATTCCTATCTGTCATTGTTGAGTATTTCCTATTCCTGTCATTGTGTTGACTTACCTATTCCTGTTCAGTGTTGAGTTAGTCCTATTCCTGTCATGTGGATTTTCCTATTCCTGTCATGTTTTGAGTGTATTCTATCGGGTGGTGTGATTCTGCGCTAAGTGTCTACTTTTGGGCTTTAAAAAAAAAATGAGAAAAAAAGTGTTTCAAATCAATTTTTTTTCCTTGGAATGTGTTCCAATGCTAGTGCACAAATACTAGAATGAGCACTCGGAGCGATCTTTAGGCCTTTAAATAATTTTATGCGACATCTAATTTTCAGTGTTGTAGATAGGAAAAAACCATAAAAGTCATTTCCGTAACACTATTTGTTACGGAAATGACAGTCAGACAGTAAATGTCAAGCTGAGAAATTTTACTATGTATCCTCAATATCTGAACAAAAAGGAAGACCATTTAGGGAGGTCTTTCAAATGGAGCAAACCAGATTGATTATGACTCGATTTTATTGCCAATATGAACAGGTGTGTGAAAGTGTCAAGAAATCATTTCAGTAACGAGTAAACAGTTACAGAAATGACCGTACCGGAAATGATGTGCAAACACTTTAGACAAGGTATAACGTCTCCGAGGGCGATGGGATGCCTGGTTTGATTGTTTAGATATTATGGGTACCAGGTCACAATATTTTGCCTGCCAATCCAAAATGGGGACATTAATTCCCTATATTTATAGTGTTATACAGCTTTACGGAAATGACACTGAATAAACTACTCTCCCTCATTTTTGCAAAAGTCTGTATTTTGATGGACATATTATCAGAGATACCGGCGATAAATGATGTGTGCCAAGTAGCCAATTCGTGCAGGTACTTATTGAAGCCAGGAGGTGTAATTTTGATTCAGTGTTTTCAATTTTATAATATTCACAATCCAGGACAGCACTTTTGAACAAAAATGGTAAAATTTAGGATCTAATTGATGCATTTATGGACTATTATTTGATAGATGGGATATGTTCAATCAGTAAAATACTTAGTGATCAAGAGTATTTCCAAAAAGAAATATTTTATTACCAAATAAATAAGACAATTGTAATTTAAGCGTAACCATCGGGACATAGGATTTTCGGGGTGTTGGCATCAAATATTAGGAAAAATAAAACAAAATTAACTTTGTTTATCATGTTTTTATATTTTTTTATAATAAAGATCTATTATCAAGGCAAAACCACAAAATAAATATTTCAGAATTGGAATTTTTTCATTTGATGTGTAAGTTAAAGTAGCGGGACACGAAGAGACACTAGCAAAGAATCACCCATTCCTGTGCAATTGTGTATTCCTATCCTTGTCATTGTGTTATTCTTATCCTGTTCATTGTTTGAGTTATTCATTCATGTCATGTGTTATTCCTATTCTGTCATTTGGTTATCCTATTACTGTCATGTGTTATTCCATCCTTCATTGTGTTATTCCTCTTCCTGTCATGGTTTGAGTTATTCCTATCCTGTCATTGTGTTATTCCTATTCCTATCATTGTTTGAGTTATTCCTTATGCATGTCATTGTGTTAGTTCCTATTCCTATCATTGTTTGAGTTATTCTATTTCCTGTCATTGTGTTATTTCTATTCTGTGTCATTGTTTGGGTTATTCCGATTCCTGTCATTGTTTGTTCCGTTATGTTCTGTATGGGTTCTGTTGTTACTATCTTGTTCATTATTATGTTCATACAGTGTTGTCCTTTTGCTATTCTTGAATGTTTCCTGCAGTTCCTTTCTGTCATGATGGTTTTCAAAGAGTGGTTTTGCTATTTCTTTAGTAGTCTGGCACTTTGTGCATCAAAATTTTTTCCACAAAATGTGCCATTTAATTTAAAATAACATTAAGAGCAATTCAGAACCAACATGATATCAAATTGCCCAAAGTGAGGAGGTGCAGTCGCCCGTTGTTATGCCCCTGAGAAAAGTTACCATATGACAATTGCCAGCAGCCCCCCAATATTTTGATAATAACTACTTGGAGGAAGATTATTTTATATTAGAGTATTTAGAAAATTTGAGGCCGCAAAAGAAAAAATTATGTTAGCATGTAAGAGAGTTGCATTTTTAATTGAATTAGCATTGAAGTAATTCATTTGTTTGATTTTGTGAAACAAATGCAAGAAGTGTTTGCCACAATGGTGTGAATTTCAAGACTTCTACGTAATTTAAAAGAAAACAAACCTATAAAGTATTTTTCACTAACTCTTTTCTTCTAGATAATGTACACTTTCAGAACTCGGCAGATTTATACGACATGGGTTCAAGAAGAAATCCAACATCAAACACAGGTAAGTTTCCTTGTATTGCAATGTGCTGTTTGTTATTGTAGGCTGCAAACATGCATGTAAATACAACACACTCAGTTGAATTTGGTGTTCCGTTCATTTGAACCATTTAACTAAAAAATTAGTTGATCAATTTTTTTTTTCTATTGTTTTTTATATTGTTATGTGTAGAAATAAATGAGCAGTGTTTTTAAGTGTCCTGCTAAATATGTATTTATTTAAGTAACTTTAAATTTTACATTAGTTGCCGTGTAAAATATTGTTCAAGTACTGCAAAAGCTTTAAGTTTTCACCTGCCATTATAACTGCATTGCAGTAAACTATAGGCATAGCTTTACTCAAATATTCAAAATCTATGGAGAATTTTTGAAAGGTAGGCATGTCCCTAAAGGTGCATCGAGAGATTTTGGGGTACCTCCATATATGTTGTGTCATATTTAGTGATTTCATTAGATCTTAAACCCCAATAGATTTCTTACCTTGTCTTTGTTACAGAAAAATGCATTGAAGTGAAAACAAAATGTGAGTTGCATTTCCTTAATTCAATATAAAACATAGTCTTAATTTTGTATGTTGCTCCTATACGAAATTAGAATTGCACAATTTTTGTATCAAAGAAATATTTTTCAGCTTAATCCTTTCACAGGTGACTTTCGATAGAAAGCTTTACATTAGGTGCAAAAATTCGATTTTTCACATTTTTAGGGACACCTGTCAATGTGAATCTCTCGTTGCACTTTAATTGGAAATATTTGGCTGAGGTTAAAGGTCCTTTATTTTGTAGATTTAAAATTGAGTTATAGGCATTGTATTCAGTTTTAATATGGACATATCGCCGATTAAAATGGACCAAAAATTTAAGTGATTTTTTTTATTTTCTAAAAGACAGTCATTATGCCACAACCTATTCAAAATTGTCAATCAGAACACTTAAGAAATTTTGCAAATGAAGCTTGATTATGTCACACCTTGAAGCTCTTGGTTCCTTGTACAATGTCACAACATTATTAATGTTCACTTGCACATGCAAATGCCTTTATCAGTGGGTCATGGAAGGATATGTCTAACAACCTATCCAATTGCTGTGATTGGAAGAAGTGAATGAATTTGAGGAAGATTACATGTCTCCAATATATTAGAGCCGTTTTGCTATGATAGCGTTCAGAATTCATAACAATTACAGGCTTAAAAACAATGAATAACATATTCCTGTGAGCCTCATGTTCCACTTTAGGTGAAAATTTGCGTGTATGTGGGAGTTTGTTGCCAAAAAATGTAAACAAAACTGTTGGTGTAGGATGTCCCACAAATATGCTGCAAAGTGGCCCAGCATCTAAAAAAGTCACAGCTTAACTTGGGATCCAGATAATTCCCTCCAGGGCTGTAAGGATATCCCAACTTCCAAACATGCAGACAAAAGATATTTCTCAACTCAATTGTATTTAAACGTTGTTTCCAAATAAAGGAATGTATACTTTCTATTTATATTCTTGAGGATATCCCCAGGCATTTGAGAATGTGGTGGATACTTTTATCTTGGTTTTCAACATTTGTTGCATGGCAAATGTATTAATGTTATATGTAGCTACATAGTATGTCAGTACTTAATGCTCCAGTACTACTAAGTAGTTTGTAATAGTGTACTGCAGTAGTATGTAAGGTTCATGCATGGCAATGTTATAATGTAAATGTTTACAGAAGTTGCAAAGGCTGTATGTTGAATTAAGACAAGATCTCTTTGTAGTACGACTGCATGCAATAAGAATTAATGTAGCATGATACATGTAAAATGTCAGTAGCGCACATCTCTATGTTAAACTTTTCTAAACTATGCTTGTGGATTAAAAAAAAAACCTTTATGCTGGAATGCTGAAAGTCTGGGATCACATCATATAAAGTATGCTTTGTGTGGCTGCACCTACACGATTTCAAATGACATGCGCTATTAAAAGGTGACGTTGTTTTAAATAGCTAAACATTTCAGGGATGGATTTGAAGTCTATACTCAAGTAGGCATGAAATGAGTCAGGGATCAGTTTGGTTATCAGTCTTGGGGCATTAGGTGGAAGATCCAGAGGTCTTTGGCGAATCTTTGATGATGACTGAAGATGTGTGGTGAATTTTGTGCAATGTTCAAAGGAGTACACCTGCACAAAAAGTATCTCGGCATATTTTCGATCAGTATTGTGCCAAAGTCAGACCATTTTGAAAGTTTTCAAAAAATATACATTTTGTTGCCTAGGTCTCGCTCTTTCATTTAACACCTCGCTTGTAAAAAAGCGCGCAGAAAAGGCTGAGATAGAACGCCCGAAAGATGCAAACCCCCAAAACCAAAAGTTGCTTTTTTGGATTTTTCAATGGGCATTGCAGTGTACTGGGACACAAAAACACGTGTACCACAATCAATATTGCAAGTAGGCTTTCTCGCTCATTCAGTCGGGAAACCTCTTTGTGTAAAATCAATTACACGTATTATTGAGTTGTACCACACAGTGACCATTGAAAAAATCCCCAAAAACTGCAACTTTTGGTTTGGGGGGTTTGCGTCTTTCGGGGCGCTCTATCGCAGCCATTTTGCATGCTTTTTTACAGCAGTGTTAAATAAAGAACAAGAGCTAGTCAACAAAACGTATATTTCGAAAAACTTTCAAAATGGTCTGACTTTGGCACAATACTGATCGAAAAACATGCCAGATACTTTTTGTGCCAGGAGTATTTAAATACACTCTTGCAATAGGGAAATAGGTTGGTACTGAGATGAATTGGTTGTTTCTTGAACTGATTAGGTGTTTACATATTTCTAAGTGCGATGATGGTGATGGACATTTGCATGACTGCTGTATGTGTAAAACATTGGAAGTAGCAATACAATGCCCATTATCACCATGGTGGAGTCGGGAGTGGAGTGTCTCATTGTCATAACATGATAAGCAACACCAGCGATGTGAATGAGTTTGCAGTTTATTATATTTGGAATTACATTGTCCAACGAATAGGCACTCTTTTTAAAATGTTAATAGTATGGACAATGCCAAATATGGACAGCATATTGACCCCAAATTTGACCTTGTCATACACTTGGCTATGCTTTCAAGCGGGCAGATAATGAGTAAAACAAATATTTTCCCTTTTGTTGCAAGTCTTTTTAGTTGAAATATTATGAATTCATCAAAACTAATTTGTTTCTAATAAGACATGGTCCGAGTTATGTATTAGATTGACGGCTTTTCTTATTATATAAAAATGGGTTGGGTATATGAAGTACATGCATATCCTCACAACATGGCTATTCTGTGACTGATCACATATGAATGACACCTTGCATTCCTCAAGCTAAGATCTGCAAGACAACAGGTGTTAATAGGATTATCTGTTTTTAAAAACACCTGTGTTAACTGATCCATAAATTATATCAATGGGCTTTGGGACCTTGTGTTTTTTGTTGTATTAACCCCGCATGCTAGGTTCACAGATGTGTTCAGACAATGGCTATATGCAATCATTAAAATTTATTCTATCTTCAATACATATCTGCATTTCCTTTCAATAGAACCTATGCAATAGGTAGCCATGCTGTAGGGCAAGAGAGTCACATTACATTACTACAATACATCCACCTGGTATTGAATTTCAGAGATGCTTAAGTTGTGCATAACAGGTGATCTATTATACTCTTGGTATTTTCACTGTAGGGCAAGGGAGACCAATGGGCCAATTCATTTTTAAGTCGACTTTGATCTTCGGTGAAGCATACAAGATTTTTGGTGGGAAATGTGCAAAATTTTGAGAGTTGTAACATTGTTTTGTGCAGTGGACATTTGACCCAGAAGACAATGGGGTTTACATTACGTCAGATCTACTTGAGGGTTAGTGTGTTCACACGATCTGTATCAGTAGTAATAGTTTAACTAGTGCACTACTCTTGAGAAAAACCCTAGGTAATCATTTCAAGTAACATAAATACCTTATCAGTAAGTTTAGTAGTTTCCACAAAAGCACTACTTAAATCTTGGAATTTACCAACCATTGTCTGAACACTACTGATGTAAGTATTGCATGGAGTGCCTGGGATGGAATGGCATCTGCAACTGAACTAAAAATAATAATAAACAGAATATGACCTTTGTTTAACACTGAAAATTTCCCCCCATGTGATTAATTCCCTTTTGGTCCAATTCCCTTGTGTTCCATTTCCCATTTTGTCCAATCCTATTTCATTTCATTCGAAGTGGAAACATGATAAATGGGAATGAAACCAATTTGGAATGAACCAAATGGGATTCGACCAAGTTGGAAATAGTACCCCAAAATCTTGTGATCTCAAGCTTTGCATTCCCCGTGTGTCCGTATATCTTTATAACCCAAACTACTTCTGACCTGTTTGCTACATGTTGAGCTCATGTAAACCAAAGTACCTCATTTTAACTAATAAAGCCACTAATGGTAATTTCAAACCTGTTGTATCGCTGCCCAAAATTGGTGAATAAAATAAACAAAACTTGACAGACATTTTGTTTGAACCATCTGCTGTCTTCAAGTAATTTCTAAACATCACACTTGGTGATTATGGCTCAAAGTGGTATCAAGCTTCTAGGTTATGCATTGAGCCTGTAGGGAATTTGAAATTACCACCAAACATCCTCATAATTGAACAGAAAAGAACATAGCTGCCATGTAGCATCATTGGTTAATTTTGAAAGTATGATCGACCCTAACATATAATTCGGTGTCTCTCATTGTAAGAAACAATACCTTTAACTTTTGTAGAATATCCACATGGCAGCTATGACTGAAATCCAGTACTTTAGAAAGCTCTCTATAAATATGTCAAATTATTTCAATTTCTCTCTTTCTACAGTATTTTACTGATAAAAATCACGAGCTGGATAATGTGCACGTAAAGCGACACTTACATGAACTTATGGCCCAGTTTGTGGATGGCTGTCTTAACCTTGATCCTCAGAGTACTAACCTCTGACCTTTGAACTCAGAATAGTAACCTCTGACATTAGAATAGCCTCCTGTGTAGACATCCTTGTCTGATCATGCACCTCTAACATGTCTCATCTTGACCTCTGTTTTCAACTCTGACTATAACATTTTCAGAAAAACCTCTGACCTTGTTGTCATAACAACCGGTGTTTATCCAAGTAGCTTTTAGTTTCCTTCACAAATCTGGACTTTAGTTGTATTATGTAGTATACTAGAAAGTGTGGAATCGTGACGCAGCAGCGGAGACTTAAAATTACACTTTGTCCATCGTCATCTCTATATGTGTAGACTGCATCTTTATGTAACAAAACTATGGTGGCACGATGGTCCTGTGGTCTTTTTGGAGTTTTGAGCTGTCTTGTAAAAAAAAACAATTAAAAATAACCACGGCCAAAAATGTTTGTCATTTCCGCAGTATTTCACAGAACAACAACATATGCTGGAAGACAAACACGTGCAACTACAACTGTATCGTCTTATGTCAGAATTTCTTTGGAGACGTCTCCTCTCTGTGGACAAATATAAAGTTGATGTTATAGAATGACAAAAAACTAATACTACTTCTTATCTACTGCTGCATCTACAACTCGCCTTTTTTGATGTTTGTGCTCCTAATATCGTAATAAAAGATGCGTCATCAAATAACTACAGAGAGACGGGCACCATTTCTTGTGGGAATCTGGGTATAGTGGTGCTTGCTTTAACTCTTGCAACTAACTCATTTATATGCTGTGTCAACTTGTGGTGATGGGGATACTAATGATGATGCTAAGGAGTCTACCTTACTACTATTCTTTCATGTGATGTCATCTAATCGTCAAAACAGGATCTCAGTTCATGTTGCGCTAAGTGTGTTATCTACTGTTTTCTCTTTATCAATTTGCAATTTTCTCTTTATCAATTTGCAATACAATGCATATGTACATTTAGAAAATATCTTGCAATGTTCTGTAAACTAATCATCTACAAAATATCAAATTTAAATGTTATTGGGCATCACAGGTATATAAGATCTTTATATTAATTTGTTGGAAAACATATCAATGATTGAATCATTTCAAATCTTCCTCTATTTTATTAATTTTAATCATCAATTTCTTTCTCATCTGCTCTTTTTTGCTCTTGTACACAACTCTCATGCTGCCTAATCTATTAAGTTTCTCACATACTTTGTCACTCTCATTCTCCTACTCATGCTCTGTCAATCCTCAATGCTCACTGTCAATCCCCATGTTCTGTTTTCTTTGACTCTCTCATGTGTCCTCTTTAATGCTTCCCATGATATCTCCTCTCTCTTCTCTCCTCTCTGCTCCCTCCTGCAAGGTCACTCTCATGCTTTTATCTCTCATACCCCTCTCTCTGTTTCTTCCTTTATCTCATGCCCTATTATGATTTTGCTACCTCTTATGTCCTCTTTTTCTCATGTTTTTGATCATGCTCTTCATGCTCTATTCATGTTCTTTCTATCTCATGTTCTTTCTATCTCATGTTCTTTCTATCTCATGCCTCTTTCTATCTCATGCTCTTTCTATCTCATGCTCTTTATATCCCATGCTCTTTCTATCTCAGGCTCTTGTTATCTCATGCTCTTTCTATCCCATGCTTTCTATCCCATGCTTTCTATCCCATGCTCTTTCTATCCATGCTCTTTCTATCTCATGCTCTTTCTATCTCATGCTATTTCTATCTCATGCTCTTTCTATTCATGCTCTTTCTATCTCATGTGCTTTCTATCTCATGCTCTTGTTATCTCATGCTCTTTCTATCCCATGCTTTCTATCCCATGCTCTTTCTATCCCATGCTCTTTCTATCTCATGCCTTTCTATCTCATGCTCTTTCTATCTCATGCTCTTCTATCTCATGCTCTTTCTATCTCATGCTCTTCTATCTCATGCTCTTTCTATCTCATGCTCTTGTTATCTCATGCTCTTGTTATCTCATGCTCTTTCTATCCCATGCTTTCTATCCCATGCTCTTTCTATCTCATGCTCTTCTATCTCATGCTCTTTCTATCTCATGCTCTTTCTATCTCATGCTCTTCTATCTCATGCTCTTTCTATCTCATGTGCTTTCTATCTCATGCTATTTCTATCTCATGCTCTATCTCATGCTCTTTGTTTCACTTCTTGTATTTTCCATGCTCTTTCTTTTGCAAGTTTTTTATGCCTTCCGCTTTCCGGGGAGCAGCCTCCCCAAACTGTTTTAGATAGTTACTAATATCACATAAAACTTATAAAATTATTCCATTTATGTGTAACGTAGTGTCATTTTGTGTACTTGCTGATCTAGTGGGGTGAATGGTTCATGGTTGGTTAAATCCTAAGTGCAAGTACTTATACATGTAGTGGTAGGAAATCCCTAAAAGGTGATCTTTTGAACACTATTTCCCACTCCAATTGTCCCAGGGTTCTTTTCATTAAGTTCACATGCACAATCTCCACAGGTTTGCAACATACAAGTAATAACCTTCAGTCAGTTTTGGAGTTATGTCAAAGATCTCTTATGTAATGGTCACTGGTCCCCATAATAGGTATGAATGTTTTAATTTGAAGATAATTTTCTCTAGTCTTTCATACTTTGACAAGAAACTGCACATTCATCATAGAAAATGTAGTGTTTCACGCAAATATTTATGCCGCGGAATCAATCAAATTTTCTCAATACAATTTGAAAGTTGTATATATAGAGTAGAATTTCACCATTGTCATTTCTGCACTTAGTGTTTTATCAAGAGATTTCACATATTTGGCCAATATCCTGAAATCGCCCATAAAATGGAATAAGCAAGGCAGGTTATTTGTGGTCTCATATAATGTTTACTGTTACCCGTTGCCTTATGGTTTATTCTGTATTATGGGGCTATGTCAGTATATTGTCCATATTTGCACTAAGCACTATGTTCTCAAGCTTTGCTTTTTTAATAGAATATTTCCATTTCTCTATGAAATGAAGTTACAAATATAGTTAAAACATTGGCAATAAGCAGTCACCAAGGTGAAAGTTCTGGTCAAAAGGTCTGCCATATCTTAAGTACTGGCATTTGGTAGTATATGTAATTTTATTGCTGTGGTTTTCTTGCACCATTGTGAAATGCTTTTCAGCTATTGACTGTCAGCCAGTGAAATGGTAACATTAACTCTTAGTGTATGATGTCAAATTCAGCACTGTTCAGGAAAGAACTACCCAATAAACTCTCCATTGTGGTTATTACATTTGGAGATCTGTACCACCCCTGTTAAAGATTTATGTATCTGTTTCCCACAAGGGAGAGGGAAGGAATATGGAAGTGTAACTACATTGAAAATCCATATGGAATAAATAGCCCATTGTGTAACTACATTGAAAATCCATATGGAATAGCCCATTGTGTAACTACATTGAAAAATCCATATGGAATAGCCCATTGTGTAACTACATTGAAAATCTATATGGAATAGCCCATTATGTAACTACATTGAAAATCCATATGGAATAGCCCATTGTGTAACTACATTGATAATCCATATGGAATAGCCCATTGTGTAACTACATTGAAAATCCATATGGAATAGCCCATTGTGTAACTACATTGAAAATCCATATGGAATAGCCCATTGTGTAACTACATTGAAAATCCATATGGAATAGCCCATTGTGTAACTACATTGATAATCCATATGGAAAAGCCCATTGTGTAACTACATTGATAATCCATATGGAAAAGCCCATTGTGTAACTACATTGATAATCCACCCCTTCTGTGGCAGGCTGAAGTCTTCCACAGGGGGCATATAGATTTCAATGGAATCTTCACATTGGAAGGGTTGTGGAAGCTTTAGGTGAAGGCTTCCAAAGGGGTAGTATGGAGTCAATTTTACACATTCACATGGTTTACTTTTTAAGGAAGCTTCTCACTGCCTTAATCTCATCAGCCAATAATCAGGTTTCCCATCATGCTTTGCTCCTGTGACTCACACCAAAACAGCTTTAAATATACTAAAGAGATTAAAAACAGTGCTGTGACCATCAGAATTGTAATGAGTACAACATGGACTAAACTGAGTTGTAGCACAGTATAGCATAGTTCCATGTGTCATATAACTCCATTAAGGGCTGCAAAACATGTGGGAAGATTAAGTTTTCTTCTGTAGTAAATCATGTGAATGCTTGGATGCAAGTGTGTGTGGAGTTTCAGGTGAAAAAAAAATGCTGGAACAATTTTGAATTCCCTTCAACACTTATCAAGATCCTGGTTGATGCCTATTAGTTAGCAGTATAATTCAATCATTTCATTGATAAATGAATTTCAAGTTCAAGCCAACAAAATGTGACAAGAATAATCCTAATTTTTAATTTAAAGTAATGGTTGATCATGTGTATTTGTTCAGTTATGAAAAACTTTGAGCTAATTTGAACAAGTATTTGTTCTTTTTTGGAGTAGCCAATGCACTCAATGTTGTTCTATTCTGGGGAATTTGTTTTAAAATTCTTCAGCCCCGCCCACTCAGAGAACTTTTGAGCTAACATTAATATGTACTTTTTATAGCATTGCAAGCACATAATTGCATTCATAACTACAATTCATTAAAATTAACACAAGTGCACAGTTTTGTAAACAAATAGCAGAATCAAGTTGTTGAGATATTCAATCAAGGATCAAACCCATGGCCAGAGAAAGTTACAAGATTGAAAAACTCAAAACAAAATGCACCCCTTGTCATAAAAAGGCAGTACAGCCTTGTTTAGTTTGCAATCCAATTAGAAACATTTTAAGGTCTGTGGTTCTGAACCATAACCTCACATTCACTGGACTGGTTAAAATATAAGCTCCAATCAACTCTTTCTAGAACTTAATTCCATGTTGATTCGCTTTGAGTAAGGAACGTTATAATATGCTGCCCCAAGAAAGGTTTATTATAATAATTATGACCTCACTGCATTGAAACCAAACAGAAAAATGTCCATTTTTTTTCCTTTCATGGTTTGATATTTTCATTGTATATCACTAACTATGAAAAGTATTTTATAGAAGCAGTAGAAACAGGGCTATTTATTTAAGACAGCTCTATAACTCATGTATCCTCTACTTATTTTCATATTGTATCACATGTTCACTTCTAAACTGATATCACATAAGAATCTTACATACCAACGTCTCTCCTATCCCTTCCAGCTTAAATTCTTTCCCAAATCTAATACATCATGCTGTATCATTATAATAAAATAATGACATTTTCTGTGTCCCTGCCAATGAACAAATATGCATCTGTATATTAAGACATTTTTAGTACGTTCTTGCACTCTTTTAAACATTTCTGCAAAAACAAGACTAAATATGTATTACTGACTTTTGTATTTAATTATGGTGTGTATATTTAATAACCTTGTGATTAATCTAATTGAAGATATGGTGTATATAATGCATTCTAATATTTTAATTAAGTCGATGATTTCATACTACACGCAAAAAGAAATCAAGACAGATGTAAGATGAAAATTTCTACAACTGTCTTATTTGACAAGTCATGCTTTCAAATGGCGTCTCTTCTATTATATAGATAGAGCCAAAAAATCCATGTTAACTGCAGTAAATGTTTATAGTGTAAAATAAGGCATATGCAAGAAACTGCTCATCATACCATTTGAACAAGGCACTAATGTCATGCCCAAATTAAAAAAAAAGTTCTTTTTTGTTGGAACATTCTTAAGGCAGCAGATCATTTTTATAACTCCGTTGATTCACAATAGCAGGTACAACATGGTTTTGCCCATTGGCAAGGTCACTGTTGATTGCAACATGCAAGCCTGCAGTGTAAAATGGCTTTCATAATAATCTACAAAACAGCTATCATAAACACTACTGACTGAAGACTAGCATATTTACACTTTTTTAAAAGCATCTTCAGGCCTTATTTATAAATTGGTTATAAATTAATTTTCCCTAATGTTTGGTTGCTGACTTAAAACAAATGTCATGTGCCAAATTTGAATTGCAGTTGTTAAGATAGCTAGTTTAATAATTATGTGTAACATTTCAGTCCAGATTTTAAAAGGGAATGAGGACCAGTTGATTTTGGCCAGATTGCACATTGCACAATACATTGTAACTCCGGCTTAGAAAAGGCATGTCTGCCTGTGTGTGTGTCTGTCTGTAATGATGAATCCACAAAAAGGTCTATTTGCCTTAACTTCTTATTATATCTATTCCTACCAAACTTATTATCATGTAGGTTATCTCATGACACTACTACCCATGCCTCATGTAGGTTATCTCATGACACTACTACCCATGCATCATGTAGGTTATCTCATGACACTACTACCCATGCATCATGTAGGTTATCCTCATGACACTACTACCCATAGCCTCATGTAGGCTACCTCATGACACTACTGCCCCCTGCATCATGTAGGTTATCCTCATGACACTACTATCTTTGCATCATGTAGGTTATATCATGACACTACTACCCATGCATCATGTAGGTTATCACATGACACTACTACCCTTGCATCATGTAGGTTATCTCATGACACTACTACCCATGCCTCATGTAGGTTATCACATGACACTACTACCCATGCATCATGTAGGTTATCTCATGACACCACTACCCATGCATCATGTAGGTTATCTCATACACTACTACCCTTGCATCATGTAGGTTATATCATGACACTACTACCCATGTCATCACATGACACTACTACCCTTGCATCATGTAGGTTATCTCATGACACTACTACCCATCTCATGTAGGTTATCCTCATGACACTACTACCCTTGCATCATGTAGGTTATCTCATGAACACCACTACCCATGCATCATGTAGGTTATCTCATGAAACTACTACCCATGCATCATATAGGCTATCTTGTGACACGACTACACATGCAATTTCAGTTTACCATAGGTGCTCCCTGGGTCTGTCATAGAAGTGGAGCAAGTGTCAAAAGTCAACAATTTGCCATAAGATTTCTAATAATAGCTATTGCTACCAATGGTAGTGGTCACTCATGTAATATGTGCTTTCCTGGTAGAAGTTCTAACCAAATTTGGTTATAGATCATTCACTGCCAAGGGTTCCTCCATTGGTTCTGACAAAGGTGGGATAAATATCAAAGGTCAGTAATTGGATATAACCTTTTTCCATTAAAGATCTTTAGTTTCTCAATGTTTACTCTGGCAATGTTCTTCTTTAATGCTTGTTGTACCATTTAGAAAATGAGACCTAAACACTACACCTTTCATACATGTGTTCAACTTTTTGAAATAACATACAATAAATTACCTCTAGAAGGATATTTAAGAGATAAAAACATCCTATGCATTTCTGTATATAGCATCCAACTTGAGATACCCAAATGATTCATATTGCCAACTGCGCCTACACTGTTTTAAAGTTGACTTGTTCAAGTAAACATATAACCTAATTACTCTTTGTCTAGAAGTTGATTTCATAAATTAGCCTTAGGCAGTAAGGCAGTTGATTAAATATTCTTACAATATGGAGCTTTTATTGGCATCATTAAGGGGCATTTTGTGATCTACAGCCCTAGCCATAACTAATGTATGTGTGCCTGATCTTAGGTGCACTTTCAAATTTCTGCTGCACGAAACTCTGAATCATAATATTTCTTTGCAAACGGACAGAAATTATACCATAACACCAAACTGTCTCATCAGACAAAATTAAAAAAAAGGGGTTGAAAAAGAAATACATCTGAATCTCAACATGTTGAATGTATTACCATATCTTAACTATACATCGTTAACTTCAAGTTAATCCTTCTCTCTTGTTTTATTTTCTGCTTTTTCAAATATTTTCTTCTTGGAACCTCCTCTTCTATCTACAGTTTTACCCCGATGAGGCGCATTCTTTAATAAGCGACATTGATCCAGAACGGAGACATATGTACCGACTGATGATCAATCACTTGGATGAATATATGCAACTACCACCAATAGAATAATTACAACTTAAGTGGTTAACATTTATGTAAGGTGTCTTAATGTCATGTACAAAGTGGGAGTTCTTTTGTTGTAAAACATTGAGTGCTTTCAAATGATGTTCAAATTGCTTAAAAATAAACTCGGTTCCAAATTGCACTTGAACCAAGTTGGTCAGATACAAGGAAATTTGACAATTTCACCTCAATTTTAACTGTTTCTGTCTCGATTTCAACTGACTGGATTTTTGAAATGCTGTTGAAACACTGTCGATCTGAATTTTACAATTCCATCCAGTGGTTTGAGTAGTGGATGTGCTCATATTGCAAAACAACAATTGCATCTTAATTCTTATTTAATTTGATTCATTTTCATTAATTTCAGTATTCCTTATTTTGATATTTTTAATTTCAAAGACAATACAATTCCTCCTCTGTGGGAAAAACCACGCCTAATGAATGACGATAACAGAGATAAGAGAAAGACTGGATGTGAGCATATGCCTACACTATGTGGTGGTTGAATGTATTTTGAATAGTCATGGTGAATTCATGGTTATCATATAGCGTGCATGTGATACCCATGCATTGATCATGACCTGACCATGGTTATTTGAAATGTATAATTCACCCAAGATGGGAGGCCGATACTCTATTCCGGTTATGGGGGATGTATGGAATTCATTTGGAATGCCCCAATTGAATTCTGCATCAGAATGACCAAGGGACCTTCATTGTTCAGATCACAGTAACCGAATATCTTTGATCAGACTATCAAATCAATTTCAGCAATTTCAAAGAGGTCAATGTTTGTACATGATTTAAAGACACTATTAGAGTACATAAGTATGCACTGGTTTAAGCCTATTTCTTTAGAAAGTGTAACTTTTAAGAAACAAAGTGTTTGAGAATTGACAAACTGAATTTTAGTGTTTTTTTTAGCCCATAAAAATATGGGAGATGAACAATTTTGAGATTGGTAGACAAAAAAGGTCTGTCCAAATTCACAAGTCAACTGGGTTTTCTGCCAAAATGCATTGTGATAATTATTAAGGAAATATGCCATTGTTCATCTATATGCTATGTTTTAATCTGGTGTGGGTTTTTATTTGAATTTTGAATACTGAAATTTATGTTATTTTAACTTTGGTCCATTAGTTCCATTATATTTGTAAAAAACTTACAGTGCAAACCTCCACCTACTTTAATCAGATTGCAGACAAAACTAAGTCTTCCATTCAGCTCTTCTGAATACTGCCAAATATTTGTTTCAAAAGGAACTGTGTTTTTATAATGAAGGCCATTTTAGATATATTTTTTCCTGACCAATGATGTATCGACTGACATCTTAAAGTTTTAGTAATATGCAATTAAAAGATCTGTACATATTTTGAGCCATTGCTTGTTTAAACCAGTGCATACATGATAAGTTGTTTTTTTAGTTTATTACCATTCTCATTTTGATTTTTGGGTCTTTTTCTTTCATATTTTACATTCCATGTAAAATGAAACCATTTCAAATTCAGGAAAGTTTTGATAGTTTGTAGCTTGTAAGTAAAACATTTTTTCCATTTGCTTTTAGTTGATATTTTAATTACTGCTAAATATTTTCTTGTGAATAGTTGCATGAAAATTCCCGTCCAATTTTTATCTGTAAAAAGAAGCAAAAAGGTACTTGTGGTTGAAAGAGTAGAGATTTTTACAATAATTTTTTTTAATATTCCATTGTACGTAACCTAGACTGTTATGGTAAGTATGCATTTACAACAGTATGAACTACAAAATCTTAAACTGCTAAAAACTGGTTAAATCAACATTAGTAGTTGAATACAACTCTGTATAAGCTGTACTTTATTAAACAATTTTAAAAGAAATTTACAAATAGTAAAGGGATATTTCAACCTGAAGTTGTGCAGTCGTGGCATTGAGCTCAAGTATCAAATTTTGTGCCACAACCACCTATTATTGATTGGAACAACGATGAGTGAAATTTAAATATTTGATTACTTGCCTTGGCTTAATAATTGCTTGTTTTGACTTAAGAATGCACATGTATGTTATTTAGAATACAAAGCTGTAGTTGTTAAGGAGTTAATAGCTTTTAAAATATTTTTAACACTGATTGGTTGCAAACACATTTGTTTTCACTGACCTTGTCAGATAATAGTTACCTAAATCAAACAGGATGAAAGCAAAGACAGTAGTCAATGCTGTTTGTAACAAATTACATGGTCTTGCCTTTTTAGAAAAAAACAAATACTGCATTATTGCAAATATGCTTTGAAATCAAATTGGTATATATTGCTTTTATGTATATTTGTACATGATTTTGTGTATATATTTTTAGTGTAACATAGTTAAATGCTAAGGAGCGGTATTCTGCTGTATAAGATTGATAGTGTGCCGTGAGTTTACAAGATTATTTTGATATTGTACAATACTTTTGAAGAAGTCATTAGATGTTGAGGATTGAGATGTTGAGGGCAGGAAGATGCATCTTGACAAAAAGGGAGATGCTGTTGTATATCATAGTTGACATAATACGCTGATAAAATTTCAAATCAAATCCATTCAATTTTCTATTTAATCTTTGAAAGGTTTGTAAGAAAGACTAACAACTATTTTTTGTCTTTTCCTTTTTGGTATTGAAATTATCTAGAGAAAAGTTCAAGAATTATTTAATCGGTATCTTGTAATATTTTATCTCCAGAACTTGTCTGACTGTTGATTTGAAGTCCATTTTATAAGATAAAATACTTTGGCAAGTCAACCCAATTAACTTGACAACTTCATTGTAATCAACCTGGGTAATCCATTAACCTTCCTAGGTCCACTTATATGATACATTGATTCATCAAAAGAAAGTGATAAAGTTGACTTTGTCTTTATAGTAGTAAATCCAAAGTTTTAAATCCGGTTTTGTCCCCATGAACGAGGGTGGCCGGATTCACCTCACATTCGCAGCAACCGTCCTTACTCCCTCCTTCCACTTCATCTGATTCAATGTATCTTCCATCCTCAACCCAACCCTTCTCTCCTCCTCCACTTGCTTCCAAGTCTTCTTTTGGACGTCTTCTCCTCAAATCTCCCCCCTCAAACTCGAAAGCCCTTCTTAAAACATGCCCGTCATCCTTCCTCAGAACGTGCCCATACCAACGTACACTATTCACCTTCGCCAAATGGTCCATCGCTTCTTCCAAACCCAACATCTGCATCAAGTCCTCAGTCTTCATCCTATCCATCAACTTGGATAATTTATGCTAGTAAATTGTTACATCATAACACCACACCACACGTCGCTCTTATCATTACTCTCTCTGTCCTCCTCAGAATCCCCATCTCATTTTCACTCAGACACCATGTCTCACTCCCATACAGCATCACTGATCTCACACAGCTCTTATACACCATACCTTTCTTCTTCAAAGGATATCTTTTCCCTTTCAACAACTCCCCACATTCCCTAAACTTCACCCACCCATACCTCACTCTAGCTGTCACAACAACCGCCCCCACACAACTTTTCCTCCTGTTCCACCATCCCTCCAGCACCCTTCTCGCATCTCCCACACATAAAATCTCTCTCAAACTTGGGGTACTCTCTTCATATTTTTGCATCTCCCATGGATCCATTTCCCACATTTCTCACACCACACTGAATTTGCTTTTACCCTCTTCCCACACATGCCACATGGGTCAACCTTACTCGCTACAACCCAACTCTCCACTCTGCTCACCAACACTTTTATATCTTGACATTTGTAATGACATCTTTAGAGTAATGTATTTGAGGGATTTACATCTATACAATGTATATTGAGATCTTATTTAGCACAAGTGCTTTTACTGTTATAACAAAAGTGCTTGGCATCTATATATATTCACATTTTTGTTCACTTATGAATATATAAGGGTTATAAGGTAATATTGAGTTGAGAGTTTAATTATAAAGAGAGCCATTTGGCCATTGAATAATGCATTAGAAATGCTAATAATTGGTAAGGCGACGAAAAAAAGAAACCGTTTTACAGGCCCGACCAACCCCGATTTTCAGTTTATAATTTTTTTTTAGTTTTGCCAAATTCATGTAAAATCAGCTGTTTTTTTTGGGGGGGGGCAAAATTGATCAATTTGGCTATTTTTTTAAAGAAGGTTTGTAAAAACTTCACATTTTTTTCTCCCGATTTTGTCAGATTTTTGTGCTATTTTAGGCCAATTTTAACTTTTGGAGAGAAAAAAATGCCCGAAGCGATCCCTAACTTGAAAAGTTCACTCGCCCGTAAAGCAGGGTTTATTTTTCGTCACCTAAAGGGAGCGCATCAAAATGTATGCCAATTTTTTAACAGTTTGATCATTGCTCGACCAAAATTAACTTCTCTACATTATGATGTAACAATTTACTAGCATTTTAATGGTTAAATTATTATTCCATTTCCTTATAGTTTGAAATGAAAATAAGTTGATCTATGAAAGCAAAAATAATTGAAGCTATTCAATCACATAAAAGGTGTTCTTTCCACATTTCTTTTAGTTCTTGGAAAGCATTTAAAGTAGCTTATTTTTATCAAGGTCATTATCTCTTAAAATAATTATTCATTTTACAATTTTCCGAGATAAATTATAATATTGGTCAGATAAACTTGTATCTAATAATTAATATATACGATATGTGAAAGGTGTTATATTAGTTTCAAGAATTCTTTGCTCACAACATATTTAACAAGATAGTGGCATATATTTTACTTTAGAATATCCATGCACTTGCAGTTCAAATAGATTTTGATTAATGTTTTGTTTAAGTTGAAGGCAGCTAGGTTTTAAAACTCAGGTGACTGCAATACATAGTGGGCTATTTTTGTCACTAAAGTTGTGCATACATGCACTCTCTCATAGTGAAGTTTTTTGCTACAAAGAAGGAATTTTGCATTCGATTGACATGGTGTTTTCATTTCAGAGGGTTAATCTAATCTTTCATAAGTCATTAAAGTATATATCAAGGTGTAAGGAATTTTCATATGTCAGTGGTTGATATTTTTATAGTCTTATATATCCTGGAAGATTTTGTATATAGTATATATAAACTTTTTCATTGTTCTTGGATTGAATAAAATTCTCTGTAAATGCTTCTGTTTTTTTATCTACAAAAAAAAAGTGTGCTGTGTTTTAATATTTGGCCATGAGATCAAAGGAAAAAAATGTTCATTTGATTACAATTTCAGCAAGTACACTATTTTTTTTCCATATCATAATAATAAAATTATAATTTCCATTTTTGGTATGGCAATTGTAAGGTTTCACTTTTCATAAAATGATAAAATGCCATCTCCATTTTCTGAGTATTAGTGATCAAGGGACATACACTATGCTGCAATTGACTCAAGCATCTTATGGCGTTATTGATAAGTACATCCACCTGGTATTCAGCCGACAAAGCACTTCATATTCCCCTTTGGTTATTTGGAACTGCGCAGCCATTGTTGCGGTCCATGCACTGAAAAAGAATGTCCAGCGTTATAGACCTTGTTATCCCCGCCCAGTTTATTGTAGACGTTTCACAATGAAGCCCCAGGCACGCAAATGAGGTATATGCTATGATTCATCAAATGCCTGCTGTATGATGTTGTAAGTAGGGCACAGGACAGAAGTCAATGGCAATAGTCATTTGTATACTTGGGACTCCCATTATGAAATGTCTACCCAGTTTGAATTAAGCCTGAGGCCTCATTTCGGCGATTAAGTAACTTGAGGTTCTACTGTAGTTCAATAATTTTGACTGTATATTTCTCATTTTTGGAAAAAGGAAACTATGTTAACAAAACTCATGGTTGATATGTTTGCTTGTTAAAGCGTGACCTAACATCTTTGTGCAGAATCAAGATCCATAACTTATTGCTGGACCTCATTTCTATCAATTTAACCACCGGTACCATTTTTTTAGAAAAATACAAAGAAGAGGGTCTTGCAACTTCTAACAAAACGGTAAATTGAATAGAAAGTTGGGGATTACGTGCAAGGTTATTTTAAGTTAAGTTTGTTTTACTGCACAAAATGAGGTCCGTCGCCAAACCTTTCTGTTTATCATGATTTTTTGTTTGCATCTTTGTTCCCTTTTCGGAAAAATATGATGAATATATACGGTCAAGGTTAATTTTGAATGCACAGTAAGAAAGCTAAGGTTATTTATTCGTTGAAAGATGAAAAGTATCTGGTGCTTTGCGTCATGAAAAAAATAGCTCATCTTAATCGGGTGATGAGCACTGAAATCTTGCCAAGACTGGGGAATTTGCCCCCTCAGAGTGGTAGCCTGATACGGACGCCCACTGTCTATAGGGTTAAAATCTGGGGTGGATTCAGGCAAGTGTGATAACTTCAACAAGGCTTCTCCATCCGGTCGTTTTAACAAATATAGCAACAAACTGTCAGAATGCACGAATAATGATTCACTGCCCTGGGCTTCCAACCGCGATTAAGAGAGTATCAGTTATCTGCACTTTTGATACAATACAAAACATCCATTTTTTTTAATGCATTGATTTTATTATGTTTGAATATTTTTCCTTTCATTACTGTCCTTTTGAAGGTTCAATTAATCTAAACCTCTGATTCTGACATTGCGGGATGGACTCAAGACATCCACTGACTTTGCCTAATCTGTAATCTTTTGTTTTAGTAAAATCAAACTATTTCTGTGATTAAAACATTTAAAACCAAATAAGAATGAGAATTAAAAAAGAATTGCCCCTTCAATATTGTGTCATTGTTATGAGTAATCCAATATTTTTATCCACTACATTACACTACTCTTCAATATCAATCAAACTTTATTTCCATTCAATACACATAAAAACAAAACAGTGAGATGGAGGAGCAGAGTAAAATGCCAATTAGGCCCTAAGGCACTCAACCCCTTATAACAGAACACACAAGAAACAGGACATCTATTCCAAAGAACAAGAAACAAAACAGGACATCACAAGAGACATGCTCCCAAGATTATCAATACGAAATGTTGGTCAGGAGTAATAGTATAATGTGGCTTCAAACCTGACAAAAATAACACCCAAGCTAAAATTTTCAGGAAAGATAAGAAATAACACCAAATCTCCTCATACCAATTCAGTAGTAAGGTGAAAGGTTTATACAAGGATAAGAAGTTCTTTTGAGCTAAACAACTGACCTAAGCATTCTTCTACACTGATTAAGATAATGTGTACTTTGCCTTATGTATGACCTTTGCTATAATCTGTCAAGGTCACTGTGTGTCATATTATAACCAAAAAATACTGCAAGTTAAAACCACTGACCTCTACACATGGATAGCGGGTCAGAGTCGCCGATTGAAACATCAGGAAGTTGGTTTTGGACCTCTACAGTATGGCGGTAAACAATGCATACACCTTGTCAAACAATAGAACATATGTGTGGAATGTATGCAGCAGCAGGTGTATGCATTGTTTCCCCCATATTGAAGAGGTCCAAAACCAACTTCCTGTTGTTTCACTCGGCGACCATTCAACTGTGCGGCAGCCCGCTATCCATGTGTAGAGGTCAGTGGTTAAAACTTGCATGATCCCCCTGGCAGGGAGCTAGAGAATGGGGTTAAAGGTCATGACATCGCCACAATCAGAATGCACCACTATGAACCTTGGGCCAATACTTCTTCTGATTAAGTTGGGCTGCAATTGGCCCAAACGTTTGTCCAGGAGATAAAAAAAAACAGTAAACCTAACCAACAACCTAACCAAAATGGAACACACACAGACAGAAGGATTCTGCTGTCACAATCCCCATGCTGTTTTAGGCCAGGGGGTAAAAATACAACACTCACTGAACTAGTCTGCCATCCTGGTTTGGGAATGGGAACAAAGATCACTCAAGGTCACCATCATGTGGGTCATATCCCAATGCCCATTGTATTCAAGTGTCATGAAAGTGTGTGCCCTGATGTGGAAACAGTGGGCAATTATGTTTAGGGCTAACATTTGGGTCAACATTTTTTCCACAGACGGATACACAGATACAGGCACACACACACTATTAAAGCAATCCCTATGTGCCGCTTGCTTCACAGACAATACAAAAAAATTTTTGTGCAACCTATATTGCCTTATACAGGGTGACCCAATAAAAACTTTACCCAAAATGAACGTGATATTTTTCCACTTTTTTTTAAAATTTGATATCTGTGGATTTTATTTTATAAAGAAGGGTAATTGAGCATCTTGCCTGAAAAAAATGTTCATTTTGGTTGAGTGGTTTTCAAGATATGGTCCACTGAACAATAAGTCAGCAAAACAGACTTGTCCACAGAGCATCATTTTTCTTAGGCATGGAAAAAAAAAAAAAAAAAAAAACAGGACAGAAAACTGGTATTTCGCACAATTGCATGCTAAAATAAATATGTGATACACTTGATAAGAATAGTAAGAGTCAGAGCATCCTGAAAATTTACCCCAGTATGGCCTTGAATAATAGGAAAGGTTGGTTTCCTAACTTGGTTTATTGTTAAAGCAGTGGATGTCCTACTCTATCTAGCTCTCCATGTCTGGCACCCACATTTGGCACCCTCAGTTGGCCTGTTAGGGTGAGGCTGTGCATGTCTCAGCTTGTGCTCACCAAAGGTGCAGGTTTCACATATACCCTCTTCATTCACAAATAGACAATGCATAGAATAGCTATATAAATCACATATGGGGTAAAATTTCATTTGATTTAAAGGGATAAGCAGTGATAATGTGAGAGAATTGTACAATTCCATATAGCTACTTTAATGTAGGAAGAAAAACACTAAATATTGAAAAAAATGAAGCATTTGAGGAAATTTGTCATACTGCCTCCGCAAATAAACATACAGCAATCAGAGGGTGTTTTGAGTCAATCCACAATGCACCGGTTTTGGGAAATTTCACCTCAATAGGGTCATGTGATCACATAAAAATCCTATTCTTAACACATAAAAACCCTGACTTTAATGCACATTGTAGCCCATAAAGCATTAGTACTTAGGGATTTTTTTGCATGATTATGAAATATCTTGTGGTTCTTAAACTTTTGGATCACTTTTTATCCCTAAGTACTGACATGTGTTTAGTAAAGTACGGTATAGGCACATTGCTATGCATCATGGGATTGATTCAAAACACCCTCTGTACAGCAATGATGACTCAAAATCTACAATAAACATCTGATGTTGGTTTACACCAGTAAAGAATAAACAAAGATCAATAATATTTGTGTTTGAGGTCAAACTGTACAGGACAAGGTGCACAATATTATGCCTATAAGTCTGGGATATTCTCATGGAAAGGCTTTTTTTTATCTCAAGTCAGAATTTTGATATGCACGTATAAAAATTACTGTTTTATTGGAAATTGTAGTAAAGACCCTTGTAAGTTGCTAAGCATAACATGCCTTATTTAACAAGAAATGATGATATTTATGCTTGTTTACTAATAAAAGTCAGAATCTGATTTTTTAAGTCTAGAACAGTCATAAATGGCATCTCCTAGATCACTTTAAAATGCTTAAATGTCTGTTTTTCACAAAGAACAGTAATATTATGAGGCGTTGATATGACCTAAAACTAGCAATTTAGAGACGAAATGGTCATTTTGAATTTGGGAAAAGGAAATGAGGTGGTGAACAGAACTGCCTCGTGTTTACCACCTAGCGTTGACAGATAAGGCTCACAGATGATTGCAATCCACCAAACTCCAGTGCTATTTAAAGGTCAATGGACATACTTAGAAATACTTTCAATACCCCAAAAATGGTTTTATTTACTCATATATTGGTTTTAAGGTAAATTCTACATGAAACAGTAACTGTGAAATGGTAGCTTTTATAAAAATTGGGCATAAAATCATGGGTTTCTGCTTGAAATGCCACAATGACCTGCATGTTTTTAGCTATGTGTCATGGAGCGGGTGTGGAACACTAACAATGCAGCTCAGATTCCTTGCATCGCCATAATTGACTTCTTGCGGTATGTGTCAGTGTTCGGTAGTTAAATGCGGCTTCGTGGTCCGTGTTGTACGGGCAATTTTAAGATTTTGATTAGGCCTAAAAAATATGTATTAATAATGTGTATGTGGGGATAGGCTTGACCTTGATCCCTACAATTTCCTGCTAACGGGAGTTACGTCGCAAACCACCTGACCAAAGTTACAAGCCGCTTTGGCCATAGGCATCAATCCTGGGGGGTATAGACCCCAATAATGTGGATGAGAATGATCATCCCCCAATGTTGACATAACCTCATATTTATTAAGTAACAATTTTAGGTTCTAAATGGCCAATTTTTTTTTAGCATGCTTCACTGCCGTATGTACTATGGATCTGTCAGCAAACCCTGTTCCATTTATAAATTCATTCACCCTCCCCCCCAACCCCGTAAAAAAGAAAGTAAATGCAACTGGCTTTGGTAGCGCTGACAGTGACTGAGTACTGCAAGCAACAGACCACTCTCATCCCTGTTGTCTATGCTAAAGACAAACTTTGAGGAAAATATAAAGGTAAGATAAAGACCTCTGTCTACTTAGGCCACAGTAGAATACAAAGAAGAAGGAAACGAAATTCACTGGGTGGCAGCTGATGGAGGCCATTTCCTTTTGGGCGTTGTGTCATCCCCGGCAGGTGGGCATTGTTTACTTTCAAACAGCTACTTAACATCAAAAACAAATGTCTACGTCTGTGGGTCAAAACCAACTCCAGCATCTTTTGGCACATTTGCGAAAATGAGAGAAGAGGAGAACCATTTCGCTTCTGATCAATTTGGATGTATTTTTCCTGGAAATTTACCACTTTGCAATGTAAAGTTGATGAAAAAAGTCATGTTCAGATATATATGATCAGGGTACGAAAATGTAACAAAAGAAGAAAGGAAATTTTCTACTCAGTCATGTCCATGGATTTTAATCTTATTTGTCACAGTGAGCAGGTTTCACACTCTAATTAAACTGCTAAACAATTCATGTACAAATACGAAAACTCTACTATCAAAGACTTACCTTAAATTTTACCTCAGTCTGCCACAATCATAGAAATTGCAACGGTTGATCTGCTCTCTGGTGAGAAAAAACTCCCAGACCTGTTTGCACAGAAGGAAAGAGACGAGAGAGGAGGAGAGCGAGAGAGGAGAGAGAGAGAGGCCGCGGATGAGAGAGAGAGAGGGAGGGGAGAAGAGAGATGAAACTTGGCATTTTACATTTGCACCTTTTTGGAGAACCCTGTTTTATGTGCGGAAAATTGACAGTCATTTTGGTCAAATCTGAGTTTTTTTGTGTTCAACTTAAAGGCAACTATCAGTGATTTGCTAAATCAGAAAAATTCGAAAAAATCATAACAAATCAATTTTTCCTGTATGTAAACAAGTAAAGTAGACAACATGCCCTGCAAATGATAGGACCAGAAGCAACCACATAAGGACAAAATCGGATCTGTCTTGGTCATTCTACAACAAGTAATTGAATGGAGATCGATCTTTAACACTGCCGTTTTCGTCCATTTCTTCCAATTCTTGGTTTGGAAATAGAACTTATGATAGGTTCTTCAGTCTTATCCTTCCCTTTTAGACTATTCTTGCAAGGTTAAAATATTTTAAACTCTTTTGGAAAATCACTGATAGTGTCTTAATGTAGATACATAAGCCAAAATAAAAACGTAGTACTTTTACAGAATTTGATAGGAGGTTATCATTAAGTGCCTATCTAATCAGCTTGCCACAAATGACAAAGATTAATATATTCGACGGGGACACTCGCCCTCCCTATCTCCATGTAAGGAGTGCCACGCTACCCCCGGGCTGAGGATGAATTATACCTCTAACACGAGATTCGAAGAAAGTACTCAATGATTGTTTGCAGCGTGCCGCATTGGTATGGTAATTATGAATTCAACGATTCCCTCGATTGATCGGAGAAGCAGAATGTTATCAAGACATTTCAATGTATACCCCAAGATTGAATTTGGCGAGGCTATTTGAAACAATGAGCTACACGTGCGTGTTATTGTTCAAAAACGCCTTTTGAACACAGTTTAGTACTCAATAACTTTGCCATATAAGCCATGGAATAAATTAAAATGACCCCACTTTTTGTACACTTTCAGTTGAGACTATAGGTAGTAGAATTGGCTCAATTTCAAAATTTTAATGACATTTCTTGGAGTATTATATTAAATATAGATTTAATATAAGATGTTTATTTTCTCTTTCATATCACAAGAATTGAAACAAAATTTTTGACCAGTTGATTTCTCAAACTCATAGTTTTTTTAACAGAATAGATCTAATTGGACATTTTATTTGGAATTTGACGTATGTCTTCAGAGAATGGAAGTATTGAGACATGGTTAAACCATAAAGTGTTAATGTGAGCCTGTCCTAATAATAATTATATTCATGTTGAGTCATGAATTGAAGCACCAAATTTGGTATAAAAGTGCTTGATTTGCAGGATACCTTGCTCAAAGAAAACTACAGGTGCTCACAGCGCCCCACCGTGCGGCCAAGTCATTGCAGCCGAAACAGACCTGGTTCGATACGCGCGAGCTGTTAACAATGGACTACAGCCTTACTTCCAATCCCCGTTCGGTATATCGTCTCGGCCACCCGTTTGTGTACCATTGTTGATTCTTCATCAACAGTTTATTGCAAATAGCGCTTCCCGTCTGGTGCAGTAGGGTTCAGAAAAGTGCTCGAGTTATGCAGTGTGTTTAAATTGTTATACGTCTCGTAGACGTCAAAGCTCAGAAACCTTTCAAACACAATAATGAGCCTTGTGCCAAGTGATCTGAATGTTATATAATAAACAGCTTTTTTTATTGCTTTTTGAATCAGATTGGATCAAGAATTTGGTAGGTACAAGAGCAAAATTATCTATTACAATTCAAAATTTACACTTATCAATCTAATCCTTACTCACGTTCATTTAGGTATCCAACTAAAAAGTAGCATTGCAGTTCAACGTTGATATGTCCTCACAGCGAAGACTCCAAAATGACAGTATGCAAAGTAATATATTCCATGGGAATCTTCTCAGTCCTGAAGGTAATTTTGTCCAACAGTTCAAGACGACAAGGTTAAAAAAAGTCCCTCGACGACACTAATATTCCACAGTATATCAGTCCAAGATAATCACCACGATTTCTATCTGTCCACAATTTGGAATCCTATTTTGATTCCCAGTACCCCGTGTGTACCATTGTTGATTCCTTCATCAACAGTTGATGTGCAAATTAGCGCATCACGTCTGGTGCAGTGTTCAGGAAAGTGCGTTTATGCAGTGTGTTTAAACTGTTATGACGTCTCGTAGACGTCAAAGGTCAGAAATACCTTTCAAACACAAATAAATGAGCCTTGTGCACAAGTGATCTGAATTTTATATAATACAACATATTTTAATGATTTGAATCAGATTGGATCAAGAATTTGGTATGTCCAAAGCAAAATTATCTATACAATTCAAAATTACACATCAATTCTAATCTTACTCAGAGTTCATTTATGTCTCCAACTAAAAAGTAGCATTGCAGTTCAACGTTGATATGTCCTCACAGCGAAGACTCCAAAATGACAGTATGCAAAGTAATATATTCCATGGGAATCTTCTCAGTCCTGAAGGTAATTTTGTCCAACAGTTCAAGACGACAAGGTTAAAAAAAGTCCCTCGACGACACTAATATTCCACAGTATATCAGTCCAAGATAATCACCACGATTTCTATCTATCCACAATTTGGAATCCTATTTTGATTCCCAGCACTTTTGGCTTCAAAGACGACAGTAGAATAATTACAGTGACTCTGCTCACATGGAATTATAAATCCTGGCACTAGGTACTTTACAGGTCTGCTCCTCAATGCAGAGTAAAACTAGCTATGACTTCTAGCTACTTGTTACAAGTGGATGCTGGCGGCGAGATTTAACTCAAATCTCCATTATATACTGACTTCACAAAGTTCCCAAGTCTTAAAAATAGATATTGCCACAGAATCATGCATAAACATAACCTTGCACTAGCTGACCATTTGGGATTCACATAAATTATATCATCTGAATTACATCACTTTACATATATAACTATATGGGGGAATCCCCCAGATCATGCAATGTTTTGATCTTAAAGCATAAACAAGTTGACTCAGTTACTAAATTTACATCTTGGGGAATTCCCCATTTCCCTTATTGTGCAATCTATCGAACAGGCGCGTTTTGCACAAACAACTCTAGGGGAATTCCCTATTCTCTTTTCAACATAAACAAAGTACTTTTCCCCGTGAGAAATCTTTTCTCGAATAAAATTGAGAAAATAATATTTTAATCAAAATTTTGAGGGTAATATAACAAAACCGATGCACTGTTTGTCATGTTTGGAACTCTTGAGTGTGCGCAAGGGCACCATTGCAAACTGCAAAGCAACAAACATGCTAACATGTCAAAATGCACGGATCTTCACAAAATTGGTGTCAAGTTGTTGGTACGACCATGGGCAATCCAGAAAAATATAGGTTGCATATCTAGGATGTGGTAAGACTTGGCATAAAGTTACCTCTTGTCAAAATATGCATTGTTTTGTATGGGAATAAGGCACAACTTGTCTCTTTCCTAAAAAAATAAACCAAAACGGAAGATTCTAAATTGTGGAAACTGTACATTTCCATGTTGCTCATGCTCATATGAATAATTTGACACCAATTTTGACAAGATTGAAAACTTGGCCCCCTGTACAATGACCAATCAACACTTCAAAGTTCAGTTCCTTTATCACATTTTCATCCATATCTATGAACTAAACATCACACTATATATTTTCCAATTCCTTCTGATGAGATAAATCATTTGAGATACTTTTCAACTGAATTAAAGGCCGACTCAGAGATTTCCTGAGGAGGGCGCCCTCAATTTCCAAAAAAATCGTGTTTTTTGCATGTACATAATGCTTGTCCATATACTAATCACTGTGTGAAATTGCTAAGCTTAAATCGAATTCCTTCATATAGAAAATCACAACTTTGTTATAAAATTCCGGATCCGGAATTTTTGTTATATACAGTATCCTATGGGACGTAAGACTACACATACATGTTTATTGGGTCAAAACGAAAAATCAGATTCATCTCAGATTTCGGAATTGTGCATTTTAGGTTACTATCTTTAGTTCTAGTTGACTATTTTTCATTATTACACAAAAAAATAATATTTCGAAATCTCTGAGTCAGACTTTAACCCACTTTGTACCATTGATACCTTTTAATCCAAGATGGATGCCAAACAGACTCTTTTGGACAATACTTGATTTTGTGCTAAAAATCATGTCAGAATTTAGTTTTAAGGGGGATGCATGGGAAACCATGTAATCTGCTAGGCTATTGAAGAAGAGGCTACCTTATAAGAGGCTCAAAAAGCTTATCAAATGCACAAAATTTCTTTGAGGCGAGGAATAAATGGACAAGAATTGCCCTCTGCACATCATTAAAGGGATTAGCAGCGATTTGCTAATCCGAAACATCAAAAAAATCATCAAAATTCATATTTTTGTTAATGGCATGGATATGCGAACATAACCTGCAAGTGGTTGGCTTGAAATCCGTGTATTAAAGACAAGGCAGTACTTTTTACCTGACTCTGTAATTTCTATACGTGCGTATCAAAATTTTCCCGGTGAATATCACAGATTTTCAGCACGTTATTGTGCACCATGATCAATACAGTATGACCTCAAACACAAACATTATTGATCTTTGTTTATTCTGTACTGGTGTAAACCACAATCAGCTGTTTAGTACAGATATTGAGACGCCGTCGCTGTATGTCTATTTGCGGGAGACGGTATGACAAATTCCCTAAAATATACTTCATTTTTTTTCAATATTTGGTGGCTTTTTCTACATTAAAGCAGTTATATGGAATTGTACACACATATCCATGATCTATAAGTTTAAAAAAATTCATTTCCACATTTGTTTCGATTCTCTCGCATTATCGCTGCTAATCCCTTTAACTTATTTTGCTTTAAATCTGATCCTTCCTTGGAAAATCCATCATATATAATCTATAACTTTATTCTGTCACATGTAAGCCACCATTTTATTCTTGTCAGGAACCTTCTGGTCAGGTTTCCTTGTGCCTAGGCAATTCTCCTGTGAATTGATTTGTGTAGTGCCAAAAGTGTCATAAATTTATGATATCAACATGATGTATAAATGTGGAAGGTCTGCATCTCAACTGTACATACACCCTAAGTGACACTTGACTCCCCCCACACCACAAAAATAAAAAATAGACTTACCTTAATGGCTTGTATGTCTGCCATGCTTTTAATGCATTCAGTGATTCATTCATGCTGAGCAGGAGCTTCTTGGAAAACAGTTTGGGGAATTCTCACCCACTCTTTGTGAAGTGTTTAGCTCCTGAAGTGCTACATACAGGTGGAAATGAATGTTTGCCCCATGCACCTCTCACCCTAGTTCGTCCCAAAAATTTTCAATGAGTAAAAGATCTGGTGACCTTGCGGTCATGGGAGAAAAACAATGTTGTTGTCAACAACCATAAAATCAGTAGTTTTTCTTTCTGTGTGTGCTCTGGCATTGTGTTGCTGGAAGACTGGGTTTCAATTTTCCCTTATTGATGGAAGAAGTACAGGTTATAAAAATACATCACAGTCCATGGACCACGAGTACCGTCTGCTGTCGCGGTTTGTGAATGGGGCCAAAGGTCACATGAGGTCACCAAGGTCACATAAGGTCACCAAAATGTCACCCCACCCCGCTCCCTCCTTTCCATCAAGTTACATCATCGTAGCCCTTACGGAAATCACATGGCATGCAATATATTAAGGGTCAACATTTTGACCGGCCAAAGGTCACATGAGGTCACCAAGGTCACATTAGGCCACCAACATGTCACCCCACCCCATTTTCTCCTTTTCACCAAGTTACATCATCATAGCCCATACAGAACTCACACCGCATACAATATATTTAGGGTTAACATTTTGACCAGAGACCCACACAGATACACAGACATACGATGTGCCTTCTGCAATTCTTGCAGATGACATAAAAAAACTTCATCAATGTAGCATTTCAAAACAGTTAAGCCATGTGTGTCCTTTCCATGTAATACAACACCAAATCATCACTGATCTTCCACCATATCTGACGTGACATGTTCCTTAATGCAGATGGCAAGGACCTCTCCAAACGGAACCTGCAGACCCTGACCCATCAATCATTGAAGTCCAAAACCAACTTTCATTGTTGAACAATTAAGGCATTATCCCAGTGGTTTAAATTTGCCTTACACCATGTCAGGCGACTTTGAATATGTTGCAGATAGTGGGATTAGTGGTTTGGGGACTTATGAACATTGGGTCAGTGGTTCTTCTGATCAAGTTTGGCTGCAATCGGTCCAAGTGTTTGGTACAAAAAACAGTAAACCCAACCAAAATGGAACAAACACACATACAGATGTGCAATATAATGACCCTATGTGACCTCTGAATGACCTTCAACCTCCTCATATCAAAGCATTCTAGCCAGAATGCTTTGCTCATATATTACCCCACATATAAGACCCCTTGTCTCAATAGACATACCAGGTATGAACTTGATCCATTACTGCACTAAAAAGTGACAGTAAGTTGAATAAGTGTCAACCAAAAGGTGTATACTAAATGTTTGACACACAAAGACAGTCACACAAATAATTCTTACATAAGGTCTTTCTGATTGCACCGGAAGACCTAAAAATGCCCATAATCTTTAGTCAGTGTAACTTGGTGACAAAAAGTGATTTTTTTACCAGGAGTATATAGTAATAAAAAAGCAAATTTTGATCCTTTCTCGCTCATCTCTCTCACACTTTTGTACATTTTCAGCCTCACCATTTCAGAAGAGATTGCAGCAAATCCATGTAAAAACTGTCCATTATATGCAGTAAAATATCCGAAACACCTGAAGCTTGAAATCACTTCTTGTTTCACCTTGCAATGCTTGCCAATGGGAAACTCTGGCAAATTAGGCAAAGCCTCATCACTTTAAGTTAGTAAAACCAGTCAACAAGCAAATTTAACATCTATGATAATCACTTACCTAGGCTGCCTACACAAAAGTTGATATTGGCTTTCAGTTGCAGAAACAAGAAATAATTTCTTGCCTCTAATAACAGACCAAAAAGCCTGGTGATTTAACTCATGCTTTTTAGCAAGCATGTATATTTTAACCAGACAACAACTCCTGACAGGTTCTTAAATGTTCAAGATGTTCAAGGGTCAGTCAAATTTTACTCCCATCTTCTGTAGTTTACAGGTTTCACACCCCAATGAAAAAAGCTAATTTTCTTCACTAGCACCTTAAAATTTTAGTTTTACCAGATCTTGAAAATGTCAGTTTGCCAAGCATGAAAATTGTCAAGAGTTGACCAGCTGAGTGGTGAGAAATTGGCACACGACTAAAACACCTCCCAGCCCTGCTGATATTTCATAGAACCACTGGGCATTTTTCCAGAAGAGAGAGAAAGGTATATAGAAAAGAGAGATTCAGGTATTCAGATTTAAAATCTAAACAGTGATCAACATTTCTAATTCAGATATGTATTTGATAAAGGACTTGACAAGAAAAGGACTAGCATGGAGTGCCTGCAATAAGCTTGATATCATATGGAAGTCTGATGTCACCAGAGCAACTAAGATCACCTTCTTCAGAGCCTGCAACCTGGTAAAATTAGAGTACATTTCAAGTACTGTACTCAAAATGTACTTGTAAAACTAAATTTCTTTAGGTGCAGATTTCAAACATTCATTGGAGTACATTTTGAATACACTGATATAAAGGGATCAAAATGTACTAGATTTCAATCACTCTACTTTTTCTCTTAGAAATGTCCAGATTAAAGGTACATTTTGATAACATTGTACTGGAAATGTACTAGAAAGATTCTAAAATGTACTCAACATGTACTTCTGGGGATGTCTATAGAAAAAGTGCATTTTGAGAGAAATGTACTCAAAATATGTTCCATATGTGCATCTGTGGAGTGCCAAGAGAAAAAAAAAATACTTGAACTCGGAACGTACTGTCCCGTTCCGAATTTGCTCTTCGGTAATGTCTACAGAAAAAGTACATTTTGAGCACATTGTACTCAAAATGTTCCCAATGTGCATTTGAGGGGTGCCAGAAAAATAGTTTTTAAAATGTGCTTGAAAAGTACTATCCTGTTGTTAATTTGCTTCCCAATAATGTATAGTAAAACACATTTTGAGCATGCTATACTTGAAATGTATTCAAAATGTACTCAAAAAGTACCCTCCCCTTTAGAATATGTTCTGCAGTACTGTCTATAGAAAAAAAGTACATTTCAATTACATTGTACTCAAGTACATTTGAGTACAATTACATTGTACTCAAATATACTTGATCATAACACTACTTGATATGTACTTGACCCAGTGTGTACTGCAAATGTACTCGTAAAGTAAGTTTCTGTTCCAAATTTGCACCTCAGTAATGTCTAGAGAAAAAGTACATGTGCTCCAAATGTAATCGATCATAACACTGCACCCAGAAGTGCCAAAAAGTACATTTTAAGTACATAAAATGTTAAAAACTTCCCTTGTGCCAAAAAGTATATTTCAAGTTCAAGAGCCATTACAGAAAATGTTGAAGATATCAATAAAGTACATTTCAAGTACAACTTAAACTACTAACAAGGCGGTTCTCAAACCACTAGCATCACCTTCTTCACAATCCACCTTTCCTTCACTTTCTGCACAAGTTGACCTTTGACCTTGATTGAAAAAGGTTAACACACTTTAAAGCCACTATCAGCATTTTTTTTCAAAATATAAACAGACAGCACCCCCCCCCCATTTTTCATCAAAATGCATTTTTTTGCACTGTTGTGTTGGAAATTGTTGTAGTAAAGTGGCTAAGCGTAACGCCCCGTATTTGTCAAGAAATTATGATTTTTATGCTTTGTTTACTAATAAAAGTCGGGGTCCAACTTTTTTAAGGCGCAGAAACAGTCGTAAATAGCATCTTCAGGACCACTTTAAAATGCCTAAGTGTCTGTTTTTCACAATGAACAGTAATATAAGGTGTTGATATGACCAAGCACTAGCAATTTAGAGACAAAATGGACATTTTGATTTTGGAAAAAAATTACTGGGGGGGAGTATTGCTTTAAAAAACACGCTAAGGTGTGCCTCTGACAGTCTGGAAGTAGGACCAATACTTTAAATTACCAATTTTTCCCAAATAAAATGTAACGGTGTGTCTCAGGTGAATGCCCGTTCTCTCTGTCTTTGGCGTGTGGGCCAGACTCCATCATAAAATGTTGCTGTGGGGGGCTGTTCCGCCACTCCTGCACATTGAGTCGTTATACATTTTTCCAGCATATTCTGGTACCCCTTTATACTCCTTGGGAAGAGGCAAGTGAGAAAAGTGCATTGCCACATAGGCACAACACATTGACAACAGTGGAGGCTACCCACAACCTTATGCTTAAGGGGCAAACACTTATCCAACTGCACTACATTTGTGCCACATGGTCTCTTTTTTGCCAAAGGGACCTATAGTTATAGCCACAATGCTGATGTGTTTGGGGGCCACATTCAACAAGTTTTCCTGCCGTTTTTTTCCCTCAAATTTTGACCCTGTTGTTATCCCTGCCTTGAAGATATTACAGAAATTGAGCTAAATTCGCATGTTAACAGAATTGCTGATGGGTGAAACAGAGAGTGGACATATTGTCCAATAAATAAAGCACAGCACACATTTTTGTAGATAGAAAAACTGAAATATTTACAGAGAATTTTATTCAATCCAATAGAATAATGAAAAAGTACATATATACATCTCGGAGGAATATTCTGTATGTTCTAAAAATATCAACCACTCCAAAATATTGATGAAAATTACAACAACATTATATATATTTGAAGTAAATTACACATCATGAAAGTTTAGATCTTGTCAAGAAGCAACCGCAACTCCAACAACCAGCAGATTTTTCCTTTCAAATAGTAAACTAAGAACTTCATGTAGAGCTAAATGTATGGCCCATTTTGGTGAAATATGAAGCCTCTACAAAGCAGCTAACTGGCTTTAAAAATGGTGATGCTACTCAACTTCTCCTAAAAACTTTGTGAAAAATATTACTTTGCTCTTGGTCAGTCTTTTTACTCATTTTTAATGAGTTTTTTTATTATTATTTATGATAAATTTGTATAGTTACACCCAGGAAAGGCAGGGCCACCTAGGGAATATTTCAGTTCACTATATTTAGAGAATAAAGGTTTTAGCCTCTGCCGTGTATCTGTTGTGTAATACAAACACGCATATAAATAGCATTATTTTTAGAGTTGTTCTATGATACACAACAGAGGCAAAAACAATACCTTTATTTTCATTCTTAAACATTTATAATATGCGGCAATAAGCTATGTTATCATTATAAGATTTCAAAGCCACCAAAAGATAATGCCAATACTCACTAAAAGAATCAAAGAATCCATGAATGACAACATACATACGCAACATGGACTCACGCGTATGAATAAAAACGCAGTAACACGCTCATAAACTGAAAAAATAAACTTACGTGGTACACACAAGCCGTGTATCTATTGTCCCTTATAAACAAGAATAGATGTTCTGAAAATACTATCTTCTAGTGCAACAAAATAAACAGGAAGAAACAATGGTTTTATTTTTAGCATGGAATTTGTTTTATCGTCTGTGTACTTCTGTTGACAAAGTGTTTCAAATAGTTTTTTAGGAACAAAAACCTAAAAAAACTTAATTTGTCCCCAGTGGACAATGCTAAAAAAATAACATGTTGCCCATTCCTATAATAGGTAAGGGCTCTTCATTCTATTGATCATGTGATACCCTCTAATATCACAGTGAATGCATAATCTCAGCAAATCTTCAATTTACGGATATTCCAGGCGGTAGTTTGATACACCCAACGGCAGCCACATGCATAGAATAGCGATTTAAAAAAATGTAAACAAAGCGTGCCCCTATTTTTCATCGAAGTCCATTTTTTTGCACTGTTGTATTGGAAATTGTTGTATTAAAGACCCCTGGAAGTGGCTACGCTTAACACGTCGTATTTTTCAAGCAGTGGCGATTTTTATGCTTTGTTTACTAATAAAAGTCGGGATCCGACTTTTTTAAGGTCTAGAAACAGTCGTGAATGGCATCTTCAAGACCAATTTAAAATGCTTTGGTCTCTGTTTTTCACAAAGAACTGTAATATAAGTTGTTGATATGACCTAACACTAGCAATTTAGAGACAAAATGGCCATTTTGAATTTGGGGAAAATGCTGATATGGCTGTAGAACACAATCACAGCGCTGACAACACTTCCTATTTGTTCATTTGGCAAGCCAAATTAAGTGGCAACCAATTGTTAGCATGTTCCAATGCATTATTCATTGCCCAAGTGACTCTCCCTATAATCAATTTCAATTTTGTTGCCTTATCTCATCCTGAGAGCAAAGTTCAATGTAAAAACAGGAAATATAATTTAGATGGCAATCAACTTTCTTATACACAATAAAGTAATCTGAATGTTGATCTCAATATACATTGTATAGATGTAAAAATAAAGTACTCTGAAGGTTCATTAGAAGATCAAGATCAATTAAGCCCAAACTTTTTTTCCTTTCAGGTTCATCATCTTGTGCAAGCCTGTGATGATAACTACCAAATGTTAAAGGCCGCCTTCAGAGATTTTCCAAGGTTGGTGCATTTTTCTGACAAATCATGTTTTTTTTTGCATAACATAATGATTTGTCCACATATTTATCATTGTGTGAAATAGCCAAGCTCAAATAACTCCTCAAAAAAAAAGTTTGGATTTTTTTTCAGACATGTAAATTTCTTTATTAATTATGGAAATGTTATACAGCTCAATTGCATACATTGAAAGCTTCAGTTAGTCCTCTGTACAATGGACACCAAAATGATAAGTATAGATTACTATTATGGTTGAGTGCATGCGTTTGAATACTGGTAGGTTTGAAAGAGAAAGTGCAATTTAGTACCTTTACTCAATTTAAAATGTGGCTTAAATTAAGAGGATTTGGTTAAACGGAATGTGCCCAAAATGATTGTTGCTGATGCATGCAAGGTTTTTTTTAACCCTTTCATTCCCAAGTTACTCATTTACGATCCTAGCACGATGCGGGCGGGCATTATCGTCTCGGAGTAACGCATATCGTCCCAGATTGAGGACATAAGAGATACACCGGCTTAGAATATTGTCCACCAAAAACGACAGCATTGACATTGCCTTCAATAACAACACGTCTTGTCTTCCCAGTTATCCAAGGGCGTCCTCCACCAAGGCTGTCGACTCTTCCAATGCACAGACAAGGAAACTTCACCACGCCGTCTCCTCCCAACGTTAACTCTACACCAACTTCCGAAGAAATTCTCATTCATCTGAAAACATGAATTTTTCTGTCACACATGTTTAGGTTCCACTACCGGTGTGGCCGCTCACCACCTAACCGGGCCTGATGGTGAATGCCTGTCATTGCTGGCTTCTTACTAAGTTACTACCCTATGCTCCAGATTGGTCTTGTGTCAATACTGCCCCATAAACTGTGCATGTAATTTTTTTGGAATACAACAATCTCCAATTCCAAAGAGTAGAGAGTAATAAAACTGTCTTTCTGGGGTGGGTGTCACCAGAGGACAACTGCTTCTGGGTCGCACCTTACCTGTACCAGTTTGAATGGAATTGTTTTTTTCATTTGATACAGCACGCTCAGCACTAGGGCTTACCCAAACATTGGCTACACTGGATTCTGGGATAGCAGCTTAAAATTTCACCTGGCACAGTGTCTGCGAAATTCTGATAGAGGAGGAGCAGAATACATTGGGGCCTGACTGTGAAGAGTTTAGTTGCAAACAGCTTAAGGCCATTTTTAACCAATTAGAGAAAGAAAACCGCCCAAAAAATAAGTACTGACACAAAAACTTTATAAATTTCACTAAGTTGTCCATTTAATGAAGCCTTAATGATGTTCTCTTTTGAAACTCATAAAGTTTGTAATAAATTCAGCCATCCCTAAATTAGATTTTGTAATATGATATACTGTGAAGTAAAGCTATTTTGCAACAAAACAAATTTACCCCCTGTCTAGAAACCACCTGGTAAAAAAAAAATTGATTCCAGGTGTTATCAATAGTTATGCCATCTTTACTAATGCTTTTCCAAAATCAAAAAGAAAAATTAAGGATATTTCAGTTATTTTTTTAATTATGAACTTTAAACAATTAATCAAAATGCCGTTTTTGGCAATTTTGTGCATATTTCCGAAACTAATACCTTTGTTAAATAAAAATAATTCTTTCGAAGGTAAAGCGCAAAAACAGTTCTTTTGATTTTAAAAAGTTAAAGAATATAAGGCTACCACAACAAAACATCCAAAAATTAAAATAAAAAATATATTCGTGAGATTTAGAGGCATTTAACGTCAAAATTCCGGAAATTCCCGAGATTTCCGAATAGGGAAAAAATGACAATATCTCAATGAGGTAGGTAGTAATCTAAAATTGTGGTATACTTTTCAATAGGGGCCAATTTAAAGTTTCACAGGAGTAAAACTTTTTTAAAATGCCCCAATCAGGTGCAATGTCTCTCCATATTGTTCGTCTAGTCCTAAGGATTCCAAAATGTATAGTTTGACCACCTACGCCCATGGTTTTGGAGTTATAAGGAAAAATGGCGATAAAATGGTAAAAGAGGTCAATTTTAATTTGTTACAGGGGTCAACATTAAAAGTTATCTGATTATATTTTAAAATACTTGAAGTTATTGCCTGAGGTTAGAGCTCATAAAAGGTTATAGTTTGTATTTTATGTTAAATGCTTTACCTCTACGGAGAGAAGGGTCAAAAGAGGTCAACCACCCATTCGTATGTGACCTATGTACCTATTTTGTCCCATAAACATGGTAACTATGCATTGACAGGATGGTACCAAACTATTCCTTATTTTGACTCATTATGGTGGTGAACACACTTCTATCAATTTCATCAAAATGGAGCAATTTACCGATTTGACCCCTTGTACAAATAGAAATTGACCTTTTTTTACCGTTTTTTAGCCATTTTTACCTATAACTCCAAAACCATTGGTCAGAGTTGGTACAAACTATACATTTTGAATCCTATGACTAGCGGACAAGGATGGCATACATTTCAAACATGATTTGGAGTTTTCTAAAAATTGACCCATGTGTAACTTAAAGTGGCCCCCCTATTGAAAGAGTGACACCACAATTTGAGAGTTACTACTTACTTAGCGTTTTTTTTTTTTTTTTGTTGTTTTATATAGAGAGGGTCAATACTAATACCAAAGGTGTCAAAACCTTTTCTGTAGTGAGGGGGGTAGGTTATAAACGATGATGTTTGACCTGGGTCTTAGGTCTCCTCCACTATGATACTTGTGACATGGATGAGATACTGAATGACCCATCTTTGACATTTTCCTATCAGAGACCCGCGTTCAAAGCAACCTAATCCTCTTATAGTCAAGGTAGAAGTTTAGGCACAACAGCCTGAAGGATGGAACTGGAGTACAGCTTTCTATGATAGATTTTAGTTCATTAGGACATAGCCAATATTTTGGAGAGGGTGTGCAAAATTTGTTACAGTGCCATTTTAAAAATCCAATATGGCTGCCACCATGTCAAAATACCTTAAGTATTTCAGATGAGACAAATATTTTCTTGGGGTACTCCGGCTTGTTTTAAGCATGAGAAGTGTGGTAAGGGGATTTTATCATTACATGCCACAAAATCCAATATGGCTGCTCAAAGTCAAACAGGCTCTCGGAATCATTAAAATGATCTTGAATCCTCCATTATACCTATTACGCTACTTGAATACATGTGAAACACCTAAATAATAACAGTGGTGGACGTCAGAAACAAAAAGACAACCAAATGAGGGATTTTTATGAAGAAAGATTACACGAAATTTACCAAATTATTATGTTCTTAGTCTGTTTATCAGCTTTCACAAAATCGATTAAAGCCATCAAAAAGGCTAAGTTATTTGTGAAGGTATCCATTATCTGCCCCGAACAAATTGAACACTGACTGTACACATGAGACTCATTATACGCAGCGGTGTGAAGGACATCAAAATAAATTAACTGGTTATTCTTTACATATTAAACAACAAAAAAACATGACAGAAAAAAATAAAAAACTTAAAAAAAGCAAAAAATAAAAAAAATAAAAAGTATAATTTAAAATGGAAAATTCTAATGCGTTATCTGTATCAAGCCCTATATTTTGAACATTTACTGAATCAAGACCCAACCGCTGGCACATTTGCAAATTGTGCTTCAAGTCCAAATATTGATTTCATTAAATATTTAAGGCTTTTCACACTGAGCCGGCGAGATCGACTTTTGCGATCGATCGCTGTTTTTGAAGACTAGTGCAGCCGTTTTTCTCATACTAGACGAGCATGCGCAATAGCGAGCCTTAGGTACGATGTACAAGTTTTCCAAAGAAAGGATTTAATGAGCTGTTGCTTTCACAAATAACTTCTTTTTTTTGAGGTGGTATTAAGGCAGTGGTTGTTGTAGTTGACTTTTTTATGCCAAAGTTACATGGCCATCTTTTACGTGATATGACTTACCACCTTGGTTTGTTTCCACACAGAAATTGTGAGTTTTACGCTCATGGAAATTGAACGGACTGGGTAAGAAATTCAACATGGCGAATAGGACTCTAGGAAGTTCATGTATTGGACGAATATGTGATGTTTTGAGGAAGCACAAACAGCGAGTTGTGTGTTTGTCAGGAAGATGGCGAAGTATTAGTATTATAATAAATTTGGTAGCTGGTTTGAAGTCTACAGACGGCGATCGATCGCCGAAGAAGTAGAAGTGATCGATCACTGGCTCAGTGTAAAAAGCCTTAGTATTTGATAATCTGATTCATTTTACAGTTTGACCAACAAGTGTAACCAGACATTTTCATTTAGGCAGGGGGCCAGGCGATGGAACCATTTAACTTTTAAGGGCATTCACTTTAAAACACATTTTGCAAAGGTGAACACTTTAACCTGTCAATTTACTCTATTTTTACTTTCTGATCTCTATTGGGGCCAGGATGGAGCAAAGAGATTTGAGTGTGGATCCCACCGTTAACTCCCCTAGGGTCCGGGAGAATCCGCGATCGCAGGAAAGGACATGGTTATGCGCGAATTTTGCCTTTCCGCGCGGATGTTCCGTTTTCGCGCGGGGGAAAACAGCGGGGATCGATTTTTTTACAGAAAAGGTATTGGAACTTCCTGCCGACTGTTTTTATTACATGATCAAAATGTGTTTGGCAAGAAGAAATCGGTTTGCTCGGCAAGTTGATAATTTAATGATCAGCAGCACGGCGGTTTCGATGCAACCTCCGATGATCAGGGTTGGCATTAGTACCACCATCATGCCGCGATTCAAGCACGATTAATTGCTCCTTTTACTTGGTATTGTAGTTGACCACCTATGGATAGTCGTGTATTAAGAAATGAAAGGCACACAGTTGTACCAGTGATGGGCCGTCGATTATTCATCCTTGAGTGCACACTACTCAAGTGCATATAATCCCTGACGTACTCGTGTGTGTTCATGCATCGCAGTTGTTCCTAAGTCAAAACTTGTGCGCGTGCTCTTGGACGTTTTTAAGAATCACAAGAGTAAAGCATGGGCGGGCAGCAACATGATAAAAAGTTGGACGAACACAATGAAAACAAAATGGTGCATAGAACTGTTTAATCAAACTTGAATCCATGTGCATTGAATAGTTTATAAATCCGTTCATGGTAAGGCTACTCGTATGTAGGCTAGCATCCATAAAAGACATCATGATTAGCCAAGATATTAGTGCTGACTCATTATCCCATGATGAGCGATGAGTTGAACTCTATTTGCTTCACCCGGAGATGATTGCGAACGAACGGGAAATTCCCCAAGACCGGAGAGATAATTCCATCATAAGATAGTTTGAACTATACTGATCTGTTAGACATTTCAAGCGTCATGACCCACAGTATAAACTGATAAAAATTGATTCAACCTACGTGTAAGTTCTAATCACCCCAAATTGGCAATAATTACCGTTAAGATTCTAAATATTCTATTTTATTTAGCTCTTAAATTGTATTCAAAATTTTGCGGCCAAGCCACGTGCGAATGTAGCTGTATGAAGACGCCATTACATTATTTCATGATAAAATGACATTTTTAGCATTATTCAAACACGTGATATTTTTTGGGGATTCAAATCTAGGTTTGGTTTGTATCTTAAATGATTTTTTATTAAAATAACCCGGACTTCATTACGTTGTTTATTCTTGTTACTTGCAACTGTCAGCCCCCCCCCCACCGAGAACATCTGAATAACTGTTGTTACTGTAATTGTTTGGATTGATCCATTTAAGTAATGGGGGTAAGGTAGTTGCTTCATTGTAAATACTCAATCGGGGAAGAACAAAGCGCTAGAAACATTGCTTCATTAGGAGAGTTGTTCTTCAATTTCAAAAATTGAAGTATTTAATATTAAATTAGAAATTCAAACTAATTGTTTTTTTTTCCAACCTTTTTGGTATGGTAGTCCGGGATTGTATTCTACAAATTGTACGCTGCACGCTTTACAACTGGCTGCCGTTCATCAAAAAGTTTTACTGTGCGCACAATCTTAGACCGTACCATGTCATTGATCTATATATAGCTCAATTCATCACGCTGCAAATAGTGTAAACCGAAACAGACTGAAGAGTTGTGGCATTGTGAGGATCGATTGGGACCTGGAGTAAATGTCTGATGTCATTGGATTACGTAGGGTCAACAAAAGAAGACTAGTACTTGATTGACAAGGTTACTAGGGTCTTGAGAATCGGCGATCATTATCACAAAGGCGTCAGACGGATGCGAGAAAAGGGGCGTCGCCGTATTAATTAGGTCGTCATGTGTTGCGGTATCGTGTACTTCTTTAGTATTTAAATTTTTGGGTTATAAGTGGTCGGGCAACGGGGATTGGTGTGTTTTGATTAAATGGATGATTAATTTATACTTCTGTTACTTGATCATGTTTACTACTAATTCGTGGGGGAAGGGAATGCGCGGATTTGCGCGGTTCGGGACTTTTTTTTTTTTGTGTTCCCCGCGGATTGATTAGTGCGGAGGAAATTGGCCGATTATCGTGCGTGGAAAAACGCGGAATTGCCGAAATCGCGCGCGGAATTTGAGTTTTCAAACGACGGATTCTCCCGCGGACCCTACCCTCCACTCACATGCCCTCATCACAGACTGGGTTATGTCCTGATTGTTCGCTGACTTTCTTTTATTCCAAATGTTTAATTAATGAGGATATGCTACAAAATCACAAAGCTGAACGTAAATCCAATAGTACTCTTTGGGTTACTCTAGCGTTTAACCTTGTTCGGTCTTTCACATTGGGTACTTTCACTTCTGCAGCTGAACTTTTGAAAGTGGTAATCAGTTTTAATGCCGTAATTTTATATGAGAAGCTAACAAAACAGGGAATGTAATCAAAAAGAAAATATGTGAATAGCAAAGGTTTTTTCATGAAAAATCGCTCAATTGGTTGTATTTTTTTGACTAACCATGTATGTTATGGAAGGTTTCGCTGCCTAATCTTACGCCTAAACTGTTCAAAATCTGTACAATTGGATCAACTCTGCAAGTTTACTTTAAACAACTTAGAATGCAATTCCAACGCATCCGGACACATCAAGTTGTCTGCACATTTTGCAGTTTAGAGGCTTAATTCCGTGTATATATGCATGCTTTATGCTTTACATTATGAGGATCCATGTATTTGATCACTAGAAACCCTTATTTGGCATTCTTCTGTAATGGACATTTTCAAAATCAAGATTAGGGATAAACAAGAATTAAATATTTTTAAAAATAGTAATTTAAAACCTAAATTATATGTGTATTATATGTAGTAGATCACCTAATTATTATTATAAAGGTGTAAATTGTAAATTAAGGTATGGGATAAGTATTTGACCATTTGAACATTCTGATCTGGAATTTCTGTTCTTTAACATGCAAAATGGTAAGATGGGGGCCAATGTGGATGCCTGTTTTACCGTCTTTAAAACTAATAAAGACGATAGCTCTGTCTTGTATTTAGTTAAAACACCCACAAAATTGATTATTAAAGTTTTAAAATAAATATGCGTGTATGTCTTTGAGCAGTAATAACTCGTATCTGGTATATTTGTTTGACAAATTACTTCAAAATTCCAAAGGACGGGTCAAGTATACTTATGACTAGATGACAATTCGTAGGTTTTAAAGTCTTAAAGGGGCACCACCATAAGTTGGCTCCATCTGGTTGGTAAGATATGTTACACACTGAATGGTCAGAATGAGGTCCTATGGGTAGAGGAGAGCAGAATATGCTCGATCAAAAACAGACTTGATGAGTTATGGTCACTTGAATGATTACAAGGCATATTGGGTGTTTAGGGTGGCCATATGGATTTGATGGTAATGTTGTGATCAAATCATGTCAATAACTGGTCCAAACGATTCCTCGTGCTTGAAACCTGGATCTAGTGCATTAAATTATGGCCCATTGAATGAATTTGAGAGTAGTAGCTGCCATATTGGACTTTCTAGGAAAATGCCACTGCACCAAAATTTGCACACCTCCAGAAATTATTAGCTAGGTCATCATTGACCAACAAATAATCAATAGAAAAAGAACGGTCTGTACTCCATTTCCACCTGGTGCCCACAATTCCTCCTGACTATTAAGCTGTGTAACCCTGTGTAACTCTTAAACTGGTATTGAAATTTGGCACGTTCTTTTTCAGACATGCCAGTAGTCAAATGAGTGTCACTCAACCATGAAGAAATCAATTCTTATGATTTTGGTGTCATTGTACAGAGGAATACCTGAGCTTTGCACTGATATGCAAAATAATGTAATAACATTTTCAATTAAATGACAAATACATGTCTGAAAAAAGTTTCCAAACTTTTTTTGAGGAGTTTATATGCATTTCATATAGAAATCACAATTTTTTTTAAAAATTTGGAATCTGCAATTTTTGTTACACACAGTAATACAGTATCCTATGGTACTGTTATACAATACATAAATGTTTATTGCATCAAAATGAAAAATCTGATTCATCTCAAAGTTTGGAATTGATTAGTTTAGCAACTATCTTTAGTTCTAATTGAATATTTTTAATTAATACACACACACAAATATTTTTGAAATCTCTCAGTCAGCCTTTAAATCGACATGCCATGATGACGGAATGGATTTGTCAAAATAACTGATATTATCAAAATGGACTTTAAATCAACAATCAGCAAAGTTCTTGAGATACTTCATTTCAAGATACCAAGTAAACAATATTAGGACACAGTTAAAATGTTACATCTCGGACCAGGTCTTTTTTTAAATGTTACAAGAGAACAATTTTGTATTTGTTTCTTTGCTCTCTGCTGTATTTTTCAAAATGAAGCATGGAACAAATTAAGAATTTGTATCATTGAGCTTTCATCCACATAATACTCAAAAAAACAAAATGAAATCACCCCAAAAAAGTTGGTATGCTTGTCTTTCTAATAAACCCCTTGATGATGAATATGAAATTGGTTTTTTCACAAAAGGAATATGTAAAATTTAATTAATGCATGTCAACTGTGAAACTGATGTATAAAACCATCTCCCCTTTTGCCTTAAGTCATTGTCACATGTCAAGATTCATTTTCTGCTCTCCTAATCTCCACATGTCTAATGATCCCTTCAGAAGTATGGTAAATAAAACAAAACAATCTTGTAAACTCACTGCACTCTATCAATCTTATAAGCAGAATACAGTTTCTCAGCATTAACATATATTACACTCTAAAATATTTACACAAAATCATGTACAAATATAGATATATACCAATATTATATCAAAGCATATTTGCAATAATGTTATTTGTTTTTCTAAAAGACATGACCATGTACGTGGTTAAAAAAAAAAAAAAAAAAAAAGGGGGGGGGGGGCAAAACAGTACAAAATGAACTCATTTCGGTTAAAACCCCCTAATTTTTGCGCAAAAACCCCTGTTTTTCCTAAATTTTGAAAATCTCAGGGGGGGCAGCTGCCCCTCCCTGCCACCCCCCTGGCGCCGCCCCTGTGTGAAACTGATGTATAAAACCGTCTCCCCTTTTGCCTTAAGTCATTGTCACATGTCAAGATTCATTTTCTGCTCTCCTAATCTCCACATGTCTAATGATCCCTTCAGAAGTATGGTAAATAAAACAAAACAATCTTGTAAACTCAATGCACACTGCACTCTATCAATCTTATAAGCAGAATACAGTTTCTAAGCATTAACATATATTACACTCTAAAATATTTACACAAAATCATGTACAAATATAGATATATACCAATATTATATCAAAGCATATTTGCAATAATGTTATTTAAAAAAAAAAAAAAAAAAAAAAAAAAAAAAAAAAAAAAAAAAAAAAAAAAAAAAAAAAAAAAAAAAAAAAAAAAAAAAAAAAAAAAAAAAAAAAAAAAAAAAAAAAAAAAAAAAAAAAAAAAAAAAAAAAAAAAAAAAAAAAAAAAAAAAAAAAAAAAAAAAAAGGTAAAAAACCCAAATTTTGATGTAATTTAGTGCTTAAAACCAGGGGCAGCACCAGGGGGTGGCGGCTTGTCCCCCTGAGAGTTTCAAAATGCATGAAAAACAGGGAATTTAAGCAATAAATTGCGTAAAAATTAGGGTTTTTTAACCTATACAAGTCAATCTTGTAATAATAATAATATAATAATAATTTGAATATTTTTAACATGCGACATATCCACGTAAACGTGCTCAAGGCGCTGTGCGGCAGCCATGAAAGGCGCTCAGCAAATCAGAGAAACTATGATACCGAACAGATTTATGCAAGACTCGATGTTAGACGCACTGGGAGGAAAAAGGAGATTACCACGGAGAAAACATGCGGAACGAAGATGGATCGAGACGAATCACCAAATTATAAACGCCGAGAACGAGCCCCTGCCGGGGATAGAACAGGGGACCTCCATTGGTGCATGAAAAGGCGAGGGAAGAATGTATGCTCGCCAACCCATTCCCCCCAACCCGTTGTAATGTTTCTGCGCCACCCCCCCCCCCCAATGTGCTTTCGCAACTCTATGATTTTACCCCGTGGTGCCCGCCCCTGCTTAACCTGTTTCTTCCTGAATTTTGCAACTCTCATGTGGGAGGGAAGCTGTCCACCCCCCTTGCCACTGACCATGGAATAATAGTGACCCACTTTCCTCACTTGATCCGGTTTGCCACCAATCAGAATATAAACAAAAAAAAACTACATCTAAAAATATCACCAACCTGAAATTTGTCTGCCAAGTTCAAACGATACGTCAAATTATGGGATATAATTGGAAGTGGTGTTTATTTACGCATATTTTGACACCTCATTTGTGGTGATCACCTAAGTATTGTTGATGTTATGCCCACTTGACCAAACCCACCCCAGGATAACAACTAATGGATGAGCGTAGACGCATGCATGGCGCCATTTCATATTGGAAGGGCCGTTTCCAGCAGTCGTCAAATTATTATCGGAGATCTCCGATATTAATTATTCTAATTACAAAATTCCTTTGTTTGCGACACATAGACATTTTTGAGCTTAACCATTTACAGGTATAGTTTACTAGCCAGTTACCGATGCAACCGTGTAAAAATCTCGAAATTATTGAAAACTTGGGGGCGCTCTTCAAAAAAATGTGCTATTATTGCTTTAAGCTCATTTTGACTCAAATGTCAAATTTCACCCTTATTAAGGGGTTTTCAATTTTATCACTTGTAGAGTGTGTTAGACCAAATACATGCTCTACAAATATGCGAAAATCAGATGCTTTAATTTTGAGATTTTATGATTTAGCAAATCACTGATTGTGCCTTTAATTATAGCATGCAACATTTAAAACATTTAAAAACAACTTAATGTGGTGAAAATATATGTGATGCTTTTCTACTCTTTACAATTTCTTTTTGTGCTTCTTTTTTATTACAGATAAAAATTGGACGGGAAATTGGTATTTCACAAGCGGCTATTCTAGTAAATATTAGTTAACATCTCAAATAAAATTCAATGGAACACATTTTTACTTAACATATACAAAACTATAAAATCTTTATGAATTTAAAATATTTTTATTTTACATGGAATGTAAAATACGAAAGAAAAAAGACCAAAATATGGAAGAAAAAGACCGAACAAAATCAAAATAAGAATGACAACTAAAAAACAAATTACTATGTATGCACAGGTTTAAAGAGGAAATATGTCAAAATATGTACAAAATAATGCTTAACATCAGCATTTATTGTATATTACTGAAACATTAAGTTAAAGGTGCTTGTTCCGATTTTTGTCTATCGTGTTCTCTACTTGATATGGCAGCTCGACACTTGTATATGCTAACCAACAATTACCGTGCGAAAAAAACTTGTGGTTTTGATGCTAGACGTGATAATGCAAAGTGCAACGCCCTATTCACTACTGTGCTAATATTGATGGTTAACCATTAAAACAGCAGTTTTTTGTCAGCATCTTGAGAAAGAAATGGATTTGGAAGCTGAAATTTCAGGAGGACAATGAGAAAAATATGGCCACTCATCTGATATCAAAATTTATACTATTTCCAATTAAATCCGGGGGGTCCTAAAGACGATCCGAACAGGCACTTTTAAGATAGTAATACATCATTGGGAAAAATAGAACTGAAAATGGCAATCATCTTAAAGAAACTCAAACAAAACCCTGTTATCTTGAAACAAATGTTTGATGTTATTCATAACAGCTGAGTGGAAGACTAAGTACAGGCTGTAAGTGAATTTAAAGTAGATGGATGTTTGTATATGTGCAAAAAAGTATTAATTTTGACATATGTCCAGAAGTCAAAGTCCATATCAGTAAAAGAATCATAGTATGAGCAATGACACATTTCCTTTATAATTTCACATTCACAACTTGGATACACCTTTCAATTCTAAAAAGACTGATTTTGCCTAAAATTGGGAAATTCTGCAGCTCCATTTCTTAAGTTTACAAAACAACCCGAAATTCAGTTGTCAATTCCCAAGCCCTTTTGAACACTTTCTGGAGAAATAAGCTTAAACCAATGCATACTTAGTCTGTGTCTTTAAATCATATGCAAACACGACCTCTTTCAAATTGCAAATACACTTGGTTCAAGTATGACAACCTTGCATTGATCATGAACTGACCATGGTTATTCCAAATGCATTCAATACATACATCCTTGTTAATAAGCAGTTGAAATGCAAATTTTCCTTGAATCTGACCAACATTGTTCAATTTGAATTTGTTCCTCATTATCTGATCATGTAACCAACCGAACTTGAAGCAAGTGATTTTAAATACTTGAAAGTAATCTATGTCTTACAAGACAAAAAAAAAAAAAACACTTGGTACATGATTTGAAGACACCTTGGACAAATATTAGATGACTAAAGGTATAATTATTCTTTTGGTGGTAGTTGCATATATTCATCCAAGTGATCAATCATCAGTCGGTACAAGTGTCTCTGGTCTGGGTCGCTGTCCGTTAATAAAGAATGTGCCTCATCGGGGTAAAACTGTAGAAGAAAAGGTTCCATGTAGAGAACATTTGAAATAAAAAAAAAGAAAATAAAACAAAAGAGAACGATTAACTTAAAATTAACAATGTACATTTATAATTTCAATACATTACTAGATTCTGATTCAGATCCTGCAAAATGTACTCACTCATATTTCGACTCTTTGTTCGTCACTCTCACTCCGACTGTGATGGTGAGGGCATTTCTAAAAAATGGCCGTCTTTTTGTGGCAAAGATGGTGGGTGCCAAAGATTAATTGCCGTTTCAAGATGAGTTGGTCGTAAAAGCTTATCAAGTTTGTCATAATTTTTAATCAAGTTTGTCATAAATTTTGAATATCCATTTTGTATCTCCCTCATCCTGTTTCATGGTGTTTTTGTCCCTGCTTCTGATCCAGCTGGGCCTCCTTGAGCCCTGGGCGGGTCATCTTATCTGTTCCTGATCTATGATCTTGGCTTCATCCCAACCAATGATATGATTGCTCTTGAATTTGCTTGTGTTCTGTAATAACTGATTTATAAGTTTCTGTTGTTGATTAGTCCTTAGAGAATAAAAGATTTATGACCAACTCATCTTGAAATGGCAACGATTGCTACAAAAGACTGCCAGTTTCTAGAAACGCCACCCCATCACAGTCGCGTGAACAAGGCTTTCTGTCGGATAGGAGTCGAAATATTTCTAGTGAGTACCCATTTTCTTCGTATCTTAATCAGAACTAGTAAATATATTTAAGTTTTCTCAATGATCAATGATGAGATTTATTTCACTACATTTATGATTGTTTAATGTTAGTAAAGTATATTGACACATGGTTGAGATACAGAATTCTTCTGAACAAGAGTACCTAATTTCCATTAAACTTACATGAGTAATTTTCTGTTTCTGAGGCTATTTCTCTACATTTACCAACCCCCCGACTGGGTGGAGAATACTTAACAAGAATGTTCAAGGTTTATTGGGCAAAACAAAGAAAAGACATCAACAATTTAAAGTTTTTTAACTTGCCTGTTGTCCAATCAACAGAATCCCTACAGAAAAGCATTCTTTGATTTTCTGTGATCATCTTTCTTTGCATATCCACAAGTCATCATTGGTAATTGCTTGTGGTGGTGTCAGGATTTATTCAACTGAGTAAGCTGATCCGGGGCCGTGTGTATCCATGATACGGAAGCTCCTAACATGGCCCACTTTTTGAGACTGCAGGGGGGGGAGAGAGATTGGGAACAGTCAAAGGTTTACACCCTACTCTTATTCCACACTGACTGCAATGTACATGTACAGTTGTGACTCTCTGTACACAGGACCGACGACTTAACATCCCCTCAGAAGGACGAGATGCTTTCATGATTCATTTGCCCAATTCCAAGTGAACCATGGAGGAGAGCGGTATTCTGTATTAAATCAATAGCTCATATACAGATTAAATCCAGAGTTGAGCACCCGAACAAATCCTAGCAAGTGACCACACCGGGATTCAAACCTGGGAATTTTTGGTAAATTTGTGCCACAGGCAAGCACCCTAACCGCTAGGCCACGTTCTCCCACAAAATTTTCAGGCTCTACGCACAGCAAAGTGATTATAAACCTGCAGACTTCAGGCTTTCTTTCTTTGCATATTTTCTGTGATGTATGACAGAAAATACTATAACATTTTTTTCAAAAAAAAAAAAAATGAGGATGCAGTATTCAGGAAATGTCCTTGTGTTTCTTTAAACAAGGGTATGTCTATAAACTTCCATATTCAGGGGACTGATTGCAAACACAGGGGGGTTGAGCAGCTAACAGAGACAACAAATATCCTGATTTTTACATTTTTTTCAAAAAGGGGGAAGCCTCCAAACGCACTGCTCCACACGCCACTATTAAAGTGCTTTTCTTGATCAACACCCTTTTAATTTACTATTGAGTTTGTATTACTGAAAAAAAGTTTATATCTGGAATTTTGAGTCTGATGATATATTTGGTGTCATATTTTCTCTTCATTTGCAGGCTGAAATTATTTAATTCCATTTTTTTTTTGCAGTGGAAATCCAACCTGCATCTAAGATTACTTGAACACAAAATGCCCTTTTAATTAGCCATGTCAACTTATCACGAAAATTCTGCATTGTGAGTATTTATTTAAAGGGATTAGCAGCGATAATGCGAGAGAATTGAACAAATGTGGAAATGCATGTTTTTAACTTATAAATCAGGGATAAGTGTGTACAATTCCATATAACTGCTTTAATGTAGAAACAAACCACCAAATAGTGAAAAAAATGAAGTATTTGAGGAAATTTGTATACCGTCTCCCACAAATAGACATACAGCGACGGCGTCTCAAAATCTGCACTAAACAGGTGATTGTAGTTTACACCAGTACAGAATGAACAAAGATCAATAATGTTTGTGTTTGAAGTCAAACTTTATTGATCATGGTGCACAATATCACGCTGAAAATCTGTGATATTCACTGGGAAAGGCTTTTTTGATCTCAAGTCGGAATTTTGATACGCACGTATAGAAATTACAGAATCGGATAAAAAGTACTGCCTTGCCTTTAATACACGGATTTCAAGCCAACCACTTGCAGGTTACGTTCGCATATCCATGCCAGTAACAAAAATATAAGAATATGAATTTTGATGATTTTTTTAATGTTTCGGATTAGCAAATCGCTGCTAATCCCTTTAACTGGCTATAATATCATTTATCAAGTCAACTATGCTGACAAAGGAACTTGGGTTGAATGCCTAATTAAACAAGTCATATTAAAAACAATGTAGGTCCAGTTGCCAAGATGAATTACTTGGGTATCTCAACTTGTTAGATGGCATTATGAAAATGCATAATATGTGTCTTAAATATAATTCTAGAGGTCATTTAGAGTTAATTTCAAGATTTGAACAAGTGTACAACTTCAAGATTGGAACAAGTGTACAACTTCAAGATTTGAACGAGTGTACAAAAGGTGTATAGAGTTTAGGTCTAATTTTTTGAAATGGTTCCAACCAAAACAAAACAAACATTTAAAAAAAAAATGTTTACTCTAGTTAGTAAACCAGCCTTGTTAAGGAACTGGAATTCAAATCTGGAACATGCAGGCCCTTAGTCAAGAAGTTGGGGGGGGGAACACCCACTTCCAAAAGTAAAAAAGTATACAAATGTTGGCGAGCAAAGGAAAATAAGAATTTTGTTATGTTGAATTTTTGTTAAAGAGACACGAGGAGATTTCCAGAAAGAAGCGCTACCAATTTTTGTCGAACCCCAGTTTTTGCATATTTGGAATGCGTACCAATGTATTAGATCACACCTGAAATGAATAAGCCGAATACACCGTCTTTATGTAGTAAGATGATGATTTAGTACTTTCTGTCATGCACGCCAGAAAGTCAAAGCATGGTGTTCTATGGGGACGATTACGATAGCAGGCAAGTTCAAAACAAGGTTTGCTGTTTTCTTTTGTGCTTGTTTGTTCAATAAGCCTTCAAAACGTTCTCGGTAGGTGGTCTACAACTGATTCCGTGAAATTTGAGAGAAATTTGTATCCTAAAAAAATCTCCTTCTGTCACTTTAAAGGGATTAGCAGCGATTTGCTAATCCAAAACAACCAAAAAATCATCAAATTCATATTTTTATTACTAGCATGGGTATGCGAACATAACCTGTAAGTGGTTGGCTTGAAATCCTTGTATTAAAGACAAGGCAGTACTTTTATCTGATTCTGTAATTTCTATATGTGCGTATCAAAATTCCGACTTGAGATCAAGAAAGCCTTTTCCGCTGGGAATTCCGGTGATTATCGCAGAATTTCAGCGTGATATTGTGCACCATGATCAATATAGTTTGACCTCAAACACAAACATTATTGATCTTTATTTATTCTGTACTGGTGTAAACCACAATCAGCTGTTTAGTGCAGATTTTGAGACACCGTCGCTGTTACCGGAGACGGTTTGACAAATTTCCTCAAATACTTCATTTTTTCACCTTTTGGTGGTTTGTTTCTACATTAAAGCAGTTATATGGAATTATACACACTTATCTCTGGTTTATAAGATTAAAAAAGCATTTCCACATTTTTTCGATTCTCTCGCATCATCGCTGCTAATCCCTTTAAACTCCACTTCAAAGTTTTGCAGAAGGTCCACTTTTGACAAATCAGCTCATTTCCCTAAACACAAAAAACCTGCTACTGGTTTGAGCCCAATGACCAATTTGTTATCAAATTATCACATAAACATTACTAAAATGATACTTGTCATGACCACAACCTCATGATAATGCCTGAAAATGCCTTCAAATGAATCCAAACATGTCTAATAATGCCATTATACCTTGTGATAGCTGTAGAGATTAAAGCCAAAATATCACATTTTTTGAAGAGTGCCCCCATTTTCCTTTCCCAACAACATTTTTAGATTTTTGCACAGTTGCATTAGTAATTGGCTATTAACTATACCTGGGAATGGTAGAGCTCATATTCTCTATGTATCTCAAAAGAAGGAATTTGTAATTAGAATAATTAATATAGGAGATCTCCAATACTAATTAATCTGCTGCTGGAAACTCCTTTCAATATGGAATAGTGGGAATTTGCATGCACCATAAACATGGCTACGCTCATCCATGTTCCGACAGTTGAGGTCAAGTCAGGCCTCATGGTTAGTTTATTAGGTGACACTATAGCACATACATGGAACAACTAGAATTTGGCATTTCCCACTCCACTCCACCATTACTATTGGGGACCTGATTCTAATTACTAAAATTGCTTCTTTTATGACAATACGCATTTTTTAGCAGTGTGTCGTTGGCAGGTAGAGTTTACTAGACAATTACCACACAACGTGCAAAAATCTCAAATTTTGAAAAATGGGTGCGCTCTCACAAATGTGGTCTATCAATTGCTTTAAGAAATCATTTTAACATGCAGTTTTTGCGATTGGAATCATAGTGACCTTGGCTGTGGGCAAACCATGTTGCACTCGCTCCTGGTAATCGCTATTAACGGTACAATTTCATATTTAGACAAATAACTTCCCTTAACAATGTGTTCAGCAAATAACATGGTTCATAATAGTGAAACCCCCAAAAATCTTTTCAAATAGTATGCCTTTTCTTTGTGTGTCGCATCTTTACACTAATAAATATTTACTGTATTTAAATGTATATTTTGCTCTCCTCTGATATATATAATTAAGAGAAGACCCATTTGAAAGGCATGGACTTGTCATAGAGAATTGAGAGTTTTATCTACTTTTACTTTTTTTGTTTTTATTCTCTTTGGTTTATTAAGACTTTCAAATAAGAAATCTTGCCTTAATTCAATGTTGGAAAGCAATATATACATCATCTGTTTCTATGAGTTTACTATCACATAGTTATTAATTAAATATACACCATGATTAAATACAAAATTCAATAAACATATTTTTTTTGGCAGAAATGTAAAAAGAGTGCAAAACGTACTAAAATGCTATATATATACATATGCATATTTTCCCTCTATAATGGGACAGAGAAAATCTATTTTACCCAATTATACATTATAATATATAGCATTTTGGAAATATAACATGGAATGATAAGAGAAGATTCTGATGTATAATATATCAGTTGAGAATCGATACATATGATACAGATATAACATTAAGTTGAAGTAGAGGACATGTGAATGGTCGTAGCTTGCTTGTTATCACTCCATCTTAAAACTGACTTGAATAAAAATAAATTTTTACTGCTTCTATAAAATGCTTTTCATATAGAACTATTGCATTAGCAATATAAAAGATGACACTGTAGCACCACCAGGAACGTAGCCAGGGGATGCGGGAGGAGGGGTGTGACACAAAGACCCAAATTTGCCAAAATGTCTGCGACTCAAAAATGTACCAAAAAAGTCAATTGTTCTTGTATCAATGTATATATGATATACAGTATATAACCATTATAGAACTGTATGTACAACCAAAATAATCGTTGTAAATAATTATACATCAAGCTCTGATAATAATCCTCCCTTCAAATTTTGTAAGCAATGGCAAAAACCAGGAAAATGTCAGTTCAAGTCCACATTTGGAAATGCCTGCACTCCCCAAAAATCCTGGCTTTGGGCCTGAGCACCACATGTTTTTTGACATTTAAAAAAAAAGAGAGAAATTAACTTATAAAAAAGAAAATAACTTACGAGTGAAATGGAATTAAATTGCAATTTTCTTCTCTATTTAATGTAAGTGAGAGCATACCACTAAACCTTTCTTACAGCATAGTAGAATCTTGTCATAGTATTCCTCACTTTGATTTTTTTTTAAATGGTAGTTTCTAGATCTCTGATTTAGCCTTTAATTAGGGATAAACAGTTTCAAAAATATCATTTTGTCATGGAGATTAAAAAACAATACCCATTGAGAAAGTAAACCAGCCCTGTACGATGCACACACATTCGAAAGCATCTTATGTATGATGCACACACATTTGAAAGCATCTTATGCAATACACTGAGTGCAATGTGACATTTTCAATCCACTCGGGCTACATTCACATATTTTGTTAATGGCTTCACTGATTTGATGCTGTATATGTGTAAATACCATATGAATAGGCATCAACATGGCTCCAGATATACTTTGTCCCGGCAGAAGTAAGACTGATGTTATCACTTTCTTGTGGTTTTTTAGATGGCACTAAGCATGTTGCAAACATTAAATGAAGCTATACATCACTCCTTACTTCGGGCTGGACAGAGTACATGCTTTGGACCACATCAAATGAGGGCGCTCCAATTTGATTTGTAATCAAATTGTTCCTACTTTAAATGTCACTAAGTTACTTGACCACTTTCAACAACTTTTAACAAAATCGGAGGTTTTTAAGTTAATATTTTGACTTGGGGGCCACTGAAATATGGCATGATGGGAAGACATTACTTGCTGTGATGATTTACCATGTTAACTATTGTCACTTGATCATTTTTTTTAAATATTTTTTCAAACAATGTCAAATTTTGCATTTTGACAACCATATTCAGAATCAGCAATCAAATGAGTCCAAACAAGCCTAGTCTTAGGTCAGTGGTTATTCAGATGGCTGCAGGTCATTAGGGTAGCCATCTCAAAAACTGCTGACTTATGAGTTTTAAATTATGCTGAATCTACAAACATTGAAATGGTTAAAGCTACCATTCAAAGTAAATCATCTGAATGTGTAAAATTGGTTACTTAATTTGAAATCGTAAGTGGAAGCCTTCACCCAAATCTCCATTTCAAATTAAGTTAATCAAGGGATTTTCCATTTAACTCTATATTCCTTCTGTGGAAGAATTAATGAACTGTGGAAGAATTAATGACAATCTTCTAGTTCTACAGTAGGAGTGGATTTCAAATTTACTAACATAATGTCTATGTCTAATGTCCACTTTTATAAGACACATGCCTCGCTCAACAGTCAAATGCAATTCCATGTGAACGCTACAATTAAAAAAATGGAGGTTTTGTAGCATTTGCCAACTACAACATATTTGGGCAATACATTTATATTTTGGGGTGGGACACCTGTGAATTTTCATTTGAGTTTTTGACAACTTTAACAAGATTTAATTGGTGTCCCTTCTTCTTTCTTGCGTATGAGCGTAGCATCTTAACATGTTTGTAAGCGTTGGAGCCAACCTCACCTGTTGGTTGGGTTTTGGGTTAGAGAAATCTATGACCACCGGCGGATGAAAGGTAGGGCATCATTGAGAATGTGATCCGCAGTCTGTGATGGAATATGGAGAACCACATTGGCAGCTGGCGATGGCCGCAGTCCCTCCATTCGGTGTCATATTGCTGTTGAAGCGACTTACTGCCTGTGTGAATCCGGTTAAGGTGACCCATTCCTTGCGTGGGGAATTGTCTGCTGCCAGGTGGTAGTTCTGTCTTAGTGTGATATGAGAATTGGTCTGGTCTTGGAGTATCAAGCCAGGCAGTATTCCATGTCTATAAGATGTTTAATGGGGAACGGAGATTTACGGCGTGTTCAGCAGAAAGGTCGTCGAGAAGCGCAGTCTCTGTCTACCGATTTGGTGTGATTCTTTGACGGTGTTATGCAGCAGGTGTCTTGTTGTCCAGCATGTCCTTCTTCACTAGTTTGTGGCGTGTGGTTTTCTCCTCCGAATTGCTGGGGCGGTGGGTCGAATGCCTGACAGTCACTGGTAGGAAATTCAGATGGTATTAGGACGGAGTGCAGCCAGTTTTGGTTCTCAAGGTCTCGTTGAGTCAGTATCCAGCTTCTTTGTGTGAGAGCTGTTGCACCATGGCGGGGCGTCATAATTTCAGCAGTGCTGTAGACCATAGCCCAGGCTAGTGGTGCGTAGGGTTCGTTGGGCTGGCCACCCCATTAAGATCCGGCAAAGTCGGCAAGGAGGTTGTTCCTCTAAGATACCTTGGCGCATACGGACTCGCCTGAGTGCTGGCCCGGTATGTAAGCTGCCAGTCAAGTTTCACTCCCAGGGAGGTTGGTGTAGGATTGTATGGGCAGAGGCGCTCCATGAGTTTGATTGAAAAGCTTGACGATAGAACCTCTTTGGTGTTGAGGTTGAAGGCAGTAGGTTTACGTGGTCTGGGGCTTCACTCATCTTGCGAAGTCTCGCAGGTCTTCAGATATGCTTCAGTAGGCCCATGTCTGTAGTAAGTGTGTTTTCTATTTCTGTCCCGTTGCTGCTGAGTGGAGGAGGGCAAGATCGTCGGCTTAGCCATTTGTCTAGATGTTGTTTAGGTAAATCGGGGCTGATATAGCAAGTTTAACAGCAATAGGAGTGCCATTACACAGATCTCTGGTGTTATTCTCCGTTCCTGCATACTACGCAGGCGACTACCTCTGCCCATCACTGTCTTGAGAATAAAGCGTATAAACGGTTTGGCAAGCAGTTACATATGAAGTGTACAAGGTGACTATCCAGGATGGTCCTGAGAAGGCTTGAGTGTCGGTCGCTGGGGGCCATCACGGTGTCGTAATGCGGCAGTAAGGTCGCCTCACCAAATGACCCTGCCTTACGGCGCTTTTCAAAGCTTTCCTCAATATCATTTGTGGATTTTACAATCTGGTGGACAAGTGCTCCAGCCACGGCGAAATCCTGCTTGTTTTTCAGGCAGATGGGGTTCGACCAGACGGGCTCCAGCCGAGCCAGGATCACTCCTCTCAAGGAGTTGAAGGAGACATCCGCATTTGTGATCTTGGGTGGGTCGTAGTTCTTATGGTTGTCGACAGGCTTTTTTGGTTTAGGGAGTGCGGTGATATATCTCTCCTCCGATCTTGGGTAAGCGACTGGTTTTTTGTTGTGCACATGTGTAGAACTCCTGGATCCAATCTAGACATCGTGGGCCCCATTGCATCAAGAACCTTCTGTCGGTATGTTTCAGGGCCTGGGCCTTTCCCTCTTTAGTTGGCTGATAGCATAGGTAAGCTCATTAGTGAGAAGGGTGTTGAAGTGACCGTCCATGCCAGGGGCTCGACGAAGGTTGGTGATCTCTTTTTTGACAGAGCGAGTGTGATCCTTATCACTGTTCTTGAAACGACCGTTTGCTAGGAGTTGCTCAGCGATTGGTTGGGCAGTCACTGGACATTTTCATGTTTTGGGAAATTCCCTCTTGTCTGCCGGTGATACGGTTTATAAAGTCTTCCAGGCCTTCCTGCTCCTGCTGGAGTGGGGGAAGTCGATTCCTTGGCCCGTCCCCTCCCCATCGCATCATGGCGTTTCCTGGCCAAGCAGTTTGTCAGATGTGAAGCCTTGGATGAAGCTTCTTCCCCCGGGGTCAGATTCAGGAAATCATTGTAAAGAGTGTCACATCCTTCAGCCCATGATGGGATATAACTTCGACGGGGGGGCAGCCACGTGGATGTCTTCCTTTGTCATTTTGATAAAGAGTTGGCACATGCTTGTGTAAGAATTGTCCCGGTTGGAGAGGTTGGTGTTGGGAGGTTGGGCACTTCTGAATCACCAGGTTCTAAACTGGTCCCGCCCAGTCTGCTGCCTTGGCGGAAGTTTCCACCTTTTCACACTGGTCTTGTTTGGTAGGATACAGGCTTAGCTAGGCTCTCCTGAGCGGATCATTGATGGTCTTGTGTTGGGACTTCGGAAAGCGATCGAGAACAGTACGGTGATGGAGATGGTCTCCATGTTTGCAAAAGCAAGGTCAGGGTTGGTAGACGTATTCCACCTACTAGAGTTGAACGTGGCTGGTTTCGTTGGGGTCGTGGTCAAAAGTTTGTACACCGATTTTGAGGCAAGGCCAGTCCTCTAAGTAGCTCCATCAGGGTTGGTTTTTTCCCTTTGACAAGATAATCGTTGTCATTTTGAATAGGTACATATCTCGTCAAATGGAATAGCACAATACAGACTTGTTGTTGGTAAATTTCCTGGAAGCAGTACTAAAGTGACTAGCTAACAGTAATGTTAATACAAATTTGACATGTACACTAGAATGTTACCACTTTGAGAGTTTTTAGAAAGTTACTACAAAAATGCAAATTATTCAACATCGTTCTTAGATGTTGATTCAATTTGCATTTTTCATAAATTTTCTAAAAACATCTTGAACACGTGCTGTTTTTGACGTGCCAATGTCGATTTGACATCCCTCTAAATGACTGGTGCCTACTGTGGACTGGCAGTAAACAGCCAAAAGCACGCTAAATAATTGTGCAAGAAAACACTTCACATACAGCATACGGCCCTGCCATTAACCAATACCATAAGACTCAGTGACCGTTTACATAACTCCAAAACTGACTAAAGGTTATTATATGTTCTTCTCAAAACTGTGGAGATTGGTGTCAATGTGAACTTATGAAAAGACCCCTGGGACAATTGAGTGGGAACTGTTCAAAATTTGCAAATCTTGGGATTTTCTAACCACTGCCTTTAATTAATACTTTTCGCCCAAAGAATTATCTTACATTACGACTTCAACTATATTTTGGCTCACTTCAATTTGAAGTGACTTCATTATGCGGCTTTGATTCCACTAGCGTCTTGATCGTGCCGCCATTATCTTGCGTGCATATCATGCTATGATTCTAAGCATAGAGCGTGACGATTCCTGGCTGGCGCAACATAAAATCGCAGTGACGTCAACTTCAACTTGAAATAGACAAACATAGTAGTTTACGTTATTACTTATTATATACCTCCTGTATTTGTATTTCTAATTGGTTTAAAACTGAGCCACATGATATGGCATAGTTTAACCAGTGTTTGGTTTAGAACCTCCATGGAATAGGTGTGTCTATTCTCCCCCAAAGATAGGTAGTGCTACTTCTTTTACAGTAGGCTGTGGGACATGTCCTTCTATGCTGTTGTCTTGTGGTCTCCATCGGGGGGCTAGGGGAAACCAAGTGTAAATCATAATAAATTATTAAAATCATATATCGTCTATTCGCGCACCAATAAACTGGCGCATTTTCTTGAAAACGAATAAAATGTCACGCTTCCATTTCCTTTCCCCAATATCAGTGCTAGTGGATGTCACAAGACTTTCAGCAAACAATGGAGTTACAGATATTCAATCACCGGCCCGGTATACGGTGTAGAAAAACACTTCAGATTCGCCTTTCATCTGGGCGTGCAGAACCATTGGTATTTGTCGCGCGTCTGAATGATTTCAGCTGTACCCCAAAGAAAAGTCAAATCTCCAATTTAACTGAGACTGAGTACGTTTTCAGGACAATCGTAACCTCATTCATCAATAAATAATTAGAGCTTCTATATGCGTGTCAATAACGTTGGCCATGTTTTTCATCAGTTATTCGAAAAGGAAAGAAACATGAACAAACCTCATGAGAGAATGTTGCTGGCAAGCTTGCGCTAACAACGTTTTGCGACCAAAATCCGAACTAGTGCTACTTCATTTCCTATTCACTTTACCGCTTCTCAGAAGAAATTTAGTGTCAACGACCTATATTATAATGTACAACAGCTGGTTAGTTTATTGTTTTGAAAAGAGGACGGGTATTTGTTCCACTCAAGTAACCCGAATCGTGGAGGTGGTAACACCCGGCTATAACAATGGCCCCACATACCGTGCCCATTGTAATATCTTTAGCTCATGGTTTGCTGAAGTCTATACATATCCATTGGTCTCTGATATTGGGGAAAAGAAATTGAGGTGACATTTTATTTATTTTTAAGAAAATGTGCCAGTTTTATGTGCGGGAACAGACAGTTATGTGATTGTAATAATTTATTATGAATTTACACTTGGTTTTCCCTTAGCCCCTCGATGGGGACAACAGAAATTTGTTTATTACAGGTGTTTATTTGGTCCACGCCTCTTAGTCTAATGTTACCGTTTTGAATTAGGTAAAGTATAGGCACTGTGTAGACACATTGGAGTGTTCACCTTACACTTGTTTAAGAGGCAGCATTTCACATTTACATTATTATGCATCTGAAGCCGCCATGTGATGCAATACCACTGCGTGACTTGCGCGTACCGCCCAACACTGCACAATACGCAAAAATATTGGGCATTCAGTCATTCAACTCGTCAAGCAAATACTGTCATTTTATTATTTTTGAAGCCATTTAAAACTACTTTTGTCAAGTCAGCTTCTTCTTGCATAATAATAAGAATATTGGATGGCTTTTTTTGGTTGATAACAGAAAATATCGTCCTCATCAAGAAAATATCAGGCTCGTCTTCGACTTGCCCGCACACCACTACCGGATCAAATCAGGTCTGAGTGCGTAATGCAGTGTTCCAAATGTCATTTGAGTACGCGCAGCCGAGCAGTGACCATCCGGTGCGTGTATTTCAATGCAAATTCACGCTGGCAAAGTTCAAGGGAATTTTACGTAGGCCTATATCGAGGGTTGACAATCAGAAGGACGAAACTCAACACTAAAAGAAATTTTAAAGAATTTCTTTAATTCTGCTGTTCATAATAGCTCATTACTAAAGTTTATATAATGTTTGCTTACAGTACCATATACGAGCTTTGGATGTTTACATTTTGAGTAATGAATAGATTTGCTTAGTAGAAAATATTAAACATCACATTTCTCAAAAGCAGTATTACAGCAAAATGAAAGAAATTCTTTAATATTTCTTTTAGTGTTGAGTTACGTCCTTCTGATTCTCAACCCTCGATATGAGATGTGCGCAAGTTGACAACGAATTACGATCGAGTCTAGGGCAACAACCCGCAGTATATTTTTCTTTTAAAATTCCAAAATGGAAATAAAGAATGACTGTCATGATATTGGCACACACAAACGAAAACAATAATAAAACAAAGCAACCCCCAAAAGCAAATCAAAACAAAGCAACCCCCAAAAGCAAATCAAAACAAAGCAACCCCCAAAAGCAAATCAAATCAAAAACAGGTAAAAAACAAAACAAAACACGAGTTTGTTTCCATAGTAGTCTACAAATTTCCTGACAAATTTTTATGCAAAATGCGTTTTTTATTTATTGGGAACACTTATTTTTATATAAAAAATGAAACGTTCTATCTTTGAGGCATTTTAGTTTAAATAAGGAGGTACCATAGTAAATATATATACCTCCTTGGTCTAAAAGAAACTAAAATTTTCTCATTTCGTGAAATAAACAAATAAATGCGGTTAAAACTGCTTCAAAATAAAAATGCGTGCACCGCTTACCGAAAACAAACTTGTTGTTTTTCACCTTTTTAGTCCTAAAGCGAGGAGATTAGGCCTAGTTTCCAAACCGAGGACATTCAACAGTTGGCCATATTTTTATTTTAAACTTGTTTTCTTGCCAGACACATAACCTACTCAGAATTTGGTCGGAAATGTGCCTCAGACACAACCTATCTCCATTCAATTCGGCTTCTATATCAGCTGATTTCATGACATTGTTTAAATTGTTTAACACCACTCAGCAACATAACACGACCTGAAAATAGGCATTTGCGTGACACGTTGAACCGTGTGACAAACACACTGCGTACACGCAGCAGGCTATGCTGTAGTTCGGCGCATACTTGACCAATTATGCGCCGCTTTTCAAAGTGCGATGACTTCACGCAGTCCACGCGAGTGTGTTTGAATAGGTCAAACAACTGCTGTTCGTCATCTCTGTGCCCTTAAAATATGCATGAAATTTCATCAATTTCTACTGAACGATAGAGGTTCTATGAGCGATTTTAAACTATTTCTTAGTTGAGATTCCATTGAATAGCATAACAAAATTTAAGAGAAATCTGTTCATAGAACCTTGACCAAATTTATCGTTAAAAGTTGAGTAACAAATTTTACTTTTCACTTTTTGGAAATGAGTAGCATAAATAAATGCTTCCAAAATGTATGATAAAAGACCATTTTGGTATTTATTTGTTGTAATATATTTGTCCAGTTAATTTTCTACATATTGCTAACAAAATTGATCTTGAATATTCGTGTTTTGGGGATGAAAATTGAGATTTAAATCGTGCATGTGAATTGCAGCAAACAACTGTTATTATTTTTGTCAGTTCGGGGGCTTAACAAATCATCGGGCTACGCGTGCAGGTTTTGATCCAGTAGTGGTGTGACTTGCCCGATATTTGATCTGGGCTCGGGTGGTATTTTCTGTTATCAACCTCAACCCATCCAATATTTATATAATATTGATTGGCTTTGAGTATGATACAAGAATATATTTTTCTTGCGAGTGCAATATACTCTTGTATCATCCAAAAAAAAAAAGCCATTCAATATTATTATTATTTAAATATCAGGCTGACTCAAACCAAACCTTGCGTTGACAGTGCTGTAGTCCAACTGGCGAATCTTGATCAACATGATCAAACATGCCGGTCTATCAGTCTGAACGATAGTGCTTCAAGTTTGTTGATGTCGTTCCAAAATGCCCGGATGCGATACAACATTCAAAAGAATATTGTATTGCATCCGGGTACTTTTACCAAAGCTGCACATTACAAAGATTTCTTTGTACCACTCGGAAGCCTGATATAAATAATAATATATAATTATGTACACTCAATAAACTGAGATTGATTTATGGAATATGTGCAGAATCATTTCATAACAGTGATATTAGCCTAGCATCGGTGAGCATAGTCTAGCCAGGCATGGCCAGCTTATGAGCTAGCAGTCTACAGTATATATGGATGAAATTGAGTGTTGTCAGACGTAAGCTGTAAGGTTATTAATATGAAAAAGCAATTGTGTTTGAGCTATATAAAACAAACATTGAGTGCTCTAGATTTGGGAGATAGCAAAATCTATAACCCCTTAGTGATGTGGAGACTGCAGCCTGCTATTTTAGTAAGCTGTCTCCACATCACCTCGGCACAATATACCATTTCCCTCATCAGCAGTCAATATTTGTATACTACTTTTAGCTACTTTTCCAATGAACCATTCCACCATGAACCATTGACCCCACTACATCAGCAAGATACACAAAATGACAGCATACTTATGTTACACATTATAGAAGTTTTATGTGTATTGCCAACAATCTTAAAAACAAACTAGCAATAGTTGTAAAGAAAAGGTTCTAACAATATTTTGGGGCATTTATGCTCCACAGGAAAGCAGAAGGGAAATAAAGAGCATGGACAATAAAGAACATGAGAAAAACAGAGTATGAAATAGAGAAAGAGCATGATGGAGAAAGTATGTGAGCAAGAAAGAACATGAGAAAAGAGGACATGAGAGATAAAGCATGAGAGCGGCATGAAAGAAATGAACAAGACAGGGCATGAATGAGAGAGAAAGCATAGCAGAAAGAGGACATGAGAGAATGTGTGAAGTACAATATAGAGAAAGCATGAAAGAGTGCATGAGAGTAGAAGTAAAACAGAGCAAAGAGAATAAGAAACAAAATGCATGGGGGATAAGAGGGAGAAAAGAACACAGGCAGTGTGACAGTGAAAGAAGAGCAAATGAAAAATAAAGAAATTGAGAATTAAAATTTTTCTCAAAAGAAACTTGTTTTTAATGAAAATACAGGGAAAATTTTGAAAATGGTTGGATCAGGGAGTTGTATAACAAAATTAGTAAAAAGACCTTATAAACCTCTGATGCCTGATATACAATTTTAAACTTGATATTTTGTGGACGATTAATTTACAAAACCTTGCAAGATATTTTCTAAATGTACATATGCATTGTATTGCAAGTTGTAAAGATTTACATTGTAAACATTGCACATGAATAGCTAAACCTCATGATATTACAAACTATAGAGTGGTATAGGAGAGATATGTACATTTGTACAACATTACTACATTTGCCATGCAAAGTACCTTAGACACTTAAGATAAAGCATCCAAAGCCTTCCTAAATGCTTCAGGCACACCCTCAAGTAGATTGTGACTGCCTTAGAAGTCTACAATAGATATTGTCTGGCTGTTCTAGAAGTATCCACATCTTTTACATAAAAGGCCAATTTATCGAGTTGCGATTTCAAAACACAATTTTGTTAAAAGAGGGACTCCCAAGTATAAACAGAGGGGCCAGAAAAAAGAAAAGCTCAGTTCAAATGTATTTGCGTGTCATTTTGAGGGGTATGCTTTAAAAAATGATAAGAAAATATGATTACCATTTCTAAATGTTTACATTCAAAAAACTAGTTTCCAAAATCTCATGTTATCTTTAGGGAGTGTGATTTGTTTTTGAATAAGCAATTTGTTATAAGTCGGCATGGTAAGTGGGCTATTAAAAAACTTGGGGAGAGTTGAGGATATCATCAGCATTGAGGAAGTGTTTGGATGCCAAGTTAAGCAAAATCTTTGGAGATACTGGACTTGCACAGCATATTGTAACATCTTCCACTAGCAGTTTTGTTAATATTTTTTTGGGCGAGACTTATGGCAAATTTATGGAAAGCAGAAGAATTGTTCTCATAGGAATATTGCTTTAAAAACTATTTCCTATAAGGACCATAACTACATTTCAGAAATCCTCCAGAGACATTGCATATACACTATTATAGTCCTTCCCATGATGAATATCCCTAAATTATACTTTTGTATTGGTTTGTTTCTTGGCTTCAGTAAAAGTACAGATCACAAGAGCGTTTTGTGACTGTAGAAACAAGTATGATCTCCTGTTCACTTATGGGATAAGCTTAAGATATTCGTCAATTTAGCCATGGCATTACTCCTTTGATATTGTTACATTTGTGAACTTGAGAGTTCAATTTATTTCTATATTTTCCCCTCTCTTTTGAATAATACCAGTGTACGTTTATTTGTATTGTTTACCCAGATATATTAACGAACTTATAAATACTATCTGCTAATGACAGCAACTATCTTATTTTATTATAAAACGATAGTAATTGCCACATTATTGCATTGTTGTAAACATGCCAACCATACTTTGTTCTACATTATTTATAGTCCATTTCTCCCTCTTCGTGCAGTATTACCATTTTTTTTTGGACGTTGACGCAACTTTCACACACGCGTCAAGATTGCCATCTTTGTGCACGCATGTAAACACGTGCACGCTTGTTGCAAGCGCTCTGTTTTTTTTTTTCGTGTGTGTGCCTCCATCTTGAAATGAAATTCGCCGCCCTAGTGGACGTCACTGATGGAGGTTTAGAAAAGGGAAGTCTCATTAAAATTATTGTATCACATTTCCTTTTGTGTATGTACAAAGTCACGTGTGAATGAAATGAAATTTTAATTCTATAAGAGCAAAGTGTATATGTTATTAGGATTGACTATGTACATTTGGCAACATATTTGCAATGTCTGTGTGTAGTAGGTAAAAACCTCAATTAAAATATAATCTCTAAATAATATCTTTCAAAATTGTCTTTTTTGTCGACGTATACCCTTTATCTTATTTCATCTTTGTTGGCATGTTGCCTTCCAAAATCTCCACCGGTGATCTCAGGGCAGTCATTTATATCACCAGCACCTAGCTAATGGTGCCTTTGTCGCTCAAAATTTAAATTGAAGATTTATTTTGTTGAGATTTTTTGTTGTCTATATCGTTCTGAAGTTGCCATGCATATCAACTATGATAGTCCTCCCATCAATGAGCCCCAACTATTATATTTTCTATGTATTGGTTTGTTTCTGGATTATTAAGTAATAGTAAGATGACCAAAAGTGTGATCGTATAGAAACAAGTATTTTCCTGTTCACAGTATGGGACTTAAGATCTTAGTTCAATTACCATGCATTATTCATTGAACTTGTTACCTTTGTGAAATTGAGTGCAATTTCTTTTGTATGTTTTCCTTTTTTCTTTTGAATACTACCAGGTGTACGTTTTGTTATATTGCTTATCCATTTATATATTACTATTAGTATAATAACTGTTGCAGCATATATTTTTTTTTCATTAACATCTGGTTGTTAATTGCCTAAAGGTTACATGTTGTAAGCCATGCCAACCTTACTTTGTCAACAGTATTTATAGTCCATTTTCTCCATATCCGGCCGTAATTACATATTTTTCGTTAACGCACATTTTACGCAGCGCAAGCTTTTTTGCCGTCGTTATGCGCGCGTATATACACTTCGCCAGCTTTTTGCCAGTGCTCTCGGTTTCTTAGTGTGCCCACCATCTGGAAATTTCGACTTGTGGACGTCACTTGCATGGATGTTGAGAAACTGAGGTATACATTTCCCTGTCGATCTCCATTTCCTCCTCACATTCACGTTCCACCTACCCTATTACTTTTTTTCTGAGCATATCTCTTCATGGGTTTACTTACTAATGTTTTTTTTTTTACCCAACGAGTTTCGTTTCTATTTCACTCCTCCATGTAATCTCAATTGTGATGTGGTTTTCTCCGTAAAACACATAATTGTGGTATTAAGCTTTTTTCCTTGTTTTTGTTAATTTAGATTTTTTTTTTTGTGTTCTGTTAATTCTATTATACTTGTTTGTAAGTAACCAATTTTTTTGTACATCTGCTTTTTTGTAATTTGTCCTTAAGTTTTTGTATAAATAATCCTTAGCATTTGTTGTATTTCTTAGCCCTTGTTTGTTTTACTTCTGGCCTTGTCTTTATTGCTTTCGTCTGCTGACTTGTCAACATATCTTGTCGTAATTTGTATTTCTTGCCCCTTATTCGTTTACTTGTCCTTGTCTTTATGCTAGTATGTCTGACTTTCTTGTCAACACATCTGTCTTACAGGTATTTGTTCACTTTTATCTACTATATACACGGTCTCATTTGCTCTCTTTAACTATCCTTTGTCAACCTACCTCATCAAACCCATCTTCAAGTTCCACCCCCCTCTAATATCTTCTCTCCACTCGCTATCTCTCTCCTCTAACCCCATAGACTATTATTTTCCTTGAAACCTATCTCTTTCAGTATGCAATGCCTGCTATTACGAACTTGCCATTAACCCCCCAGCTTATGACGAAGACTTTCGCGCATCATTAATTGAATTTTGCACCAACACTAAATTGAACATCATCAAACTTAATTCCTTTTGCATCAATCCGTTACGCAAAGCCCCCATATCTTTCAAAACATGGACCACCCATCCTTCACCACACACACAAACAATTGTTCTTGACTCCCGCTAACACACTGACGACAGCTTTTAACACACTAATAAAAACATCAAGCCAGCGATCATTTTTCATATTCCATTTCAAAATGACCGTCGTATCACAAAATCATATGAAGAAAAGAATCCCTAACTAACCCTTGAAACCTCAACCACTCTTTCGTCTTAGCATTGTCAGAACCATGCGCTACGGACACCAAGTCACCCTCCTTACGGGCTACACGTACATTCCAGGACGACTCATGGCCAGAGGAAGGGGAGTTTGTCTTTACACAAAAAAAAATCCAACTACCTACAAAATAATCGACACAACACCAGAACCAGAATTGACTCACTTTTCATACGAAATCATCATTAACACCAACAATAGACCCAAAACATAACTGTCGGAGTTATGTACAGAACTGCTATGAACACACAATCCAAAATTTAACAACAGTTTCGAGCAGCTTCTCACTGAACTAAAATAAAACCAACCGTGGGGGGGACGTCTATTTGTCGGTGACTTTAAGTCAATTTTCTCAATTATTTCCACTCAGCCACACATTAAGGACTTTATTAACACATCACGCAAACTCTTATATCCCTAAAATTAACAGACCTACAAGAATTACGCATAACACAGCCACGATCATGATAACATTATCACCAACTCCAGTGACACAGACTCCACACCCGGGATATTTGTCACTGACCAAACTACAATACACTTCCCAATATTCCTCATTACATCACTAAAGCATAAGCATGCCACAAAAACAACAATCACTAAACGTGCCTACAGAGATCACAACATTCACACATTTCAACCGTTAGGACTCAAACACGTGCAGCATCGGGAAACATATACTCACGAAAAGACCCTACATAGGTCCAGCAACTCCATTACAAACTTATTAGAACATTAAACGGCATCTTACCTTACAAACAAAGAAGACCCCTAAAAACTCGTAACCATAAACAGCCGGGATGACAACAGCCCAATTGCCAAGTCATCAATCAAACACAAGCCCGGCCTCTATAAAAACAGACCTGTATGAAAAACGCACCAGCAACCAACAACAATACAAACATACAAAAAAACAAATTAACTCACATTATTCGTATTGCCACGAAAAAACACAACTACAGAACAAATTCGAAAATCAAAAATGATCTTACAAAACTGGAAGTCATCAACAATTCGAGGTAGGAAGGTATCCACTAATCAAATCCCTGACCTTTTCACTCATAATAATAAGCGGATAACTGACCCGCTTGACGTAGCTACACGCATTCAACGATCATTTCACTACCCTGGCCCAAAATTAGGCTAACAAAATTCCACCCTCAAGTAACACATTTAACCAAACAACTTCCAAAAAAAACACATTCACCTGTCAATGTCCTGGAATCAGTACTTTTGATTGAAATGCACAAACCGTCGCCACCCTGGAAACCTGGTAAAAGTGCCGGTACCGACAAGATCGATCCTGGGATTGCCAAACAAATCATAGATAACATCATTTCGCCGCTGTTGCATATTTAAACATCACTTCTCACGGAACCTTCAAGATCACCTCAAAATCAGCCAAAGTCAGTCCCATTTACAAAACAAAAGATGCACATAACATTGGCAAATTACAGCGCCATTTCTGTTCTACCATGCATTTTCAAAAACTACCCTTGAAAAAGTATGGACACAAGCTGTCTACATTCTTAACAAGCACAACATTTTGTGATGAACAATACGGTTTTAGGCCCAAACGCTCGACTTAACAGAGGGGCACCGTGAACTAACAAAAACCAACCTCAACTTGTATAAAAAATAAACTCCTAACCATGGGGGTATTCCTGGATCTCTCCAAGCCTTTCGGACACCATTGACCACAACATTCTACTTAAAGCTTTATCATGTATGGTGTCCGTGGGTTAGCCCTTGGAGTGGGTTCAGGGTTACCTAACTAACCGCTCACAATCAGTCTAGTACACTCCACCGCATTCATCAAACCTATCACAGTTGGCTTCCCGCAAGGCTCAATCCTGGACCCCTACTTTTATCATTTAAATGAATGACTCACTAACATCTCTAACACAATAAAACTAATCTGATTTGCAGATGACACAAACCTTTTTCTTTCAAACCCTAACATTAATGCATTTTAACAACATGAATCACACACTCGCAAAAATCACTGACTGGTTTCGGGATAACAAACTTCTCCTCAATTTTTAAAAACTAACTACATGCTTCTCTCTACACACAACACTAATCACAAACCAAACATTAACAAAAGATAAACCAGAGGAATCTCCCAGGTACAATCAACCAAATTTCTGCATCACAATCGACGAACAAAACTAAACAGGAATGAACACATAAACTCTGTCACCACCAAAGCGTCTTCACGCAATGGTACAATCTACAGAGTTAAATACCACTTTCCAGACTACACCTTAAAATATTTGTACAAACACAGTTCTCCCATTACCTTAGCTACTGTACATCATATGGGCCCCAAACTATCATTCACGAATCACCAAAATAAAATATCACACAGAAATGGGCCATTGTCGCACTATCACAAACTCACCCCCCCATCCACTTGCCAATTATTTCCTCACTGAAAACACTAACTGGATCACCGCAACCAAAACTTCAACAGCGCTCTTATGTTTGACTTACCACAAACAATGCATTTACCACTCCGAAACTTCAGCAAGACTTTTACCACAAAACAGACCAAACACACAGCTATAACACCAGACAAGCCGACAAACTTCATCTTCCCCTCCCAAAATCGTCCTCTGAACCAAGCACTTTATCAGTATCACGGCCAAAAAAACTTTGGAATGATCTTCCAGAATCCATCACAACAATTACAAAACCAAAATACTTTAAAGCTCATCTGAAAAAAACATTTCTCAACCAGTACAATTCTTTTTCATTTCTACCCCAAGTCCTTATTCTCTCACATAACCTTTTCTTACCTATTTCTAATCTCTCCTCTTACCTTTTCCTACCTGTATCTCCTGCTCCTCATATGAAATATTATTACATACCTCAGCAAGACAGGTTGATAAGTCTAGTCTCTCCTTCTCCAAATTTGCGTATTCCCGTTTCCGTTAAGGTTGGTTTTAAGCTTAGATATTGTCTTGTTTTGTGTGTTGTCTCTTTTTTTTGTTTGTTTATTGACTAGGTAATTTTTCTATATCACCTCTTACTTGCATAATTATGTAATATTGAGATATTTTACTGGTATGTTGTACAGGGCCAGGGCTATCGGGTGGTCCATTAATGGTTCCTAGCATTCAATCATATACCTCACCAGGTTATCGTAGTACAGTTTCAATGCTACTTTATGATATTTAATTATCTGTACTTTTACATTTCCGTCACGTTCGATATGTTAAAATGCTGAATAAAAAAATTGAATTGATGTGATGAATTGATTTTGAATATGCATAATAGCATGACATATTATTAAATACCTTCTTTGCATCGGTGGGTCAATATAATACCAAGCTTTTATATATATTACTTGATAAACATAATTTACAAGTAATTAAATACGTAAAATTTAATATAAGTGAATACAAAATAGTGGGAAATTTTGCAACCCAATTTTTTATAGCATTAAGGAAAATAAAAATGCAATCTGCCTCCCCCAAGAAAAGGTTCAAATGAAATTTTGAGTCAACTAATTGGTAAAGGTTTTGTTAAATGAAAATAAAGAAAACGTTTACAGCATGTTTGCTGCCTGCAATATCAAACAGAAAAATGCAATTCAGCAATTCCATATGTACCTCTTCAAGTTATACATTGTAACAATCGTTTTTTATTTTTGGCTAGGGTTAGGGTATTTGTTCTGTGTAAGGCAATAAATAAAAATAATTTGTTTCTGTAGATTGATATTTTAGGGGTACATATGGACAGCTTCCCAATTAAGGAAAACTTACCTGTTTTTGTAAGGTTGGATTTCTTCTTGAACTAAGGCTCTGTACTAATCTGCAGAGTTCTGTGAAAGTGTACATTATTCAAGAAAAGAGTTAGCTGAAAAATTTACAGAAAAGTTTTGCTTTATATTTGAAGTGAAATTCACAAAATTTTCCCCCCGTCACAATACTAGTGAAGGATAACAATTATTGACATGGTAAAAGTGGGAGTATGATATTGAAAACAATTTAATTAAGAAGTAAATAAAGAATACAGTTGACATTCTAAAAGTGATGATATTTTTTTAGGAATACAAGAGCTACTTGACACTTCTTGCCTTGTTTACTCAAAAGATTGCTGCAATAGTATTATTTAACTCACTCATGGCAGGAACCAACAGAGGGACCCAAGTTGGGAAACTTCCCACCCCCCCAATTCGGAGCCAACTGATAAAGACTGGGACCAAACACTCTTAAAGGGGGGCTGGCCCATTTATTTATTTATTGTATAAAGTCAGGGGGCAGGAAGCACAACGTAACAGCAACAGCAAATTCAAAATGGAATCAACTTCCAGGTGCTAGTCTTTTTTCAGAGACTTTACCGTAGGAGGGCGGCCTTACGCATATCGAAACGGTTTACAAACAGACATGGACCTAAAGACGAGGCTGGTCACGAATATTTTAAAATCTTAAATGACACGCTATTTAAATTACAAATGTTTGCCTGGAGCGAGGTTAATCCTAACCTCGACAGAGTTTGACATTAATAATTTTTTCTTAAATTATCATTGATATTAATAACAGAATCTGTGTATGAAGTTTAAGAGTTTTGATTTTAATGTAAGAGACAGAGACTGCCATATAGTAGTAATGCACATATCAGTTCCCCAAATTACCGTTGGAAATACCAATGCCTAAATCGAGCCGATCGTGTCCTACCCTCCTGTATAAAGTTTTGATGTATTGATATGACCTTAACCCCAATACACCATCTCTTAAGTTTTGCGTGATATTGTATCTGTTTTGAAATCGGACATGATGTGGAAGGTCTGAATAGTGCAGAAAATGGTACAGTCTAAGTCCAAATCCAAAACAACTGTTGTCTCAAACCAGAATATTTTGGCAACTTTGTTCAAAAGGTGATAGCGGAGCTATTGACTTTATCTTTTAACAAACATGAACAAAGTGCCAGTAACATTATTTGAAGTGCATCAGACTTCAAGCAATGCTGCATCAAGTAAATTCTTTTGCATTTCATGTAAAAGGATACCTGGATTTGGAGTCTTAAGTCAAATTTCAGACCCAATACACCTATAGATGATCTATCTCTCCTCTACCAACCCTGGCCTTTTAGGTGAATTGGTAAGAGTACCGTGCTAGTAATATGGAGGTTGCCGGGTCGAGATCTGGCCAAGCGCACATTTTTTTTTTCTCAACACTTGTAGTGCGCCTGGTTCATCTCCAGGGAAGATTAAGGAAATATTCTAGTCCAAATATTCCACAGGAGGTGTCATTTTGAATTGGATGACCTTTTTTCTCAGTTATAACTTGTTTATAGTGATTTAAACCCAATGTTGATATGTATGTTGTCATATTTCAAGAGACTTTCAGATCCATTTTGATCTGAATCTCCAAATTTTTCCTGTTAGTGACCAAATTAATCAAAAACAGAATCACCAAAGCAGTGTAGATCTCCGTCGTGGTTTGTGATAGAAACCATATTTACAAATTGTGTGTTTACATAATAGTTCAAGTTGAGTTTGAAATATATTATCAAGTGCAGTTTTCTTAACCATAATATCTCCAATCAGTGACTGGGGCTACAGCTATACCACATTTGAATATTATTCGGTTCCTTGCCTCCCAAAGCTGAAGTTGCAGCAAATAATCCATATGACTGGAAAAAAATTAAGAAACTTAGGTCAGTTTAAGGTAGAATCCTTCTTAAAGCACAAGTTTAACCTTACCCGTTCTGAGAACAATGAGAGCAAAACCGTCAATACGGCCGGAAATTGATTATTCAATGCATCTTCGACTTTAACAACTATTTGCTTTCCCGAAAAATGATCTCATTGAACCAACACTCAGACCGTTTCCACGCAGGAGATGAATGATTCCCATTGCAGCTGGGACCGTTTCCCTGCAGGAGATGAATGATTATCATTGAATCTCCCCCCCCCCCGGACAGTTTACCCGCAGAAGGTGTCTTGATCTCATTGTTATCGGGACGCTAACAACGTTACGCCACTTTTTAAACTAGCCCGTCCTGAAGCATTGAGAGTCATTAATTACCCATCCCCCAAACGGTCGGCAATTGATTCTCATGCTTATCAGGGGACCCGTTTCCCCGCAGGAGGTGAATTCTCATTGCATCTCGGAACGTTTCCCCGCCCAGTGAGATGAATGATTTCATGGCTTCTCGGGACCGTTTTAAAATTAGTAGTTAGTAGATATTTTTTTTTGCCATCTTTATCGAGAAATGCAATTTAGTACCTCAATAAACATTTAAATATTTTAAACAAAATGTAGACTCTACAGGATTGCCTCAAATAAATCAGTTTTTACAGGTCAAGGAAAATAAATAAAAAACTTCAGAATAACAAGCAACCTAATAATTTGTTGACAATTTTTAAAACTATTGGTTAGTAGATCTTTAAGTTTTGACGTGTTCTGAAAATTCATTGTTTTTTTTTAAAAATTTGAAACAAAATTTATAAAATGACAAAGAATGACTCTGTTGGACTTAACCAACCCCCAAATTCCATTTTGTTTGGATCAATCATCTCATCTGTTGCCAACCAGTACCTATTGAAAATAACGAGGGAGAAAGATGTTGTAATGGAATCATTTCTTAGTATTCTACGTTTTCTCCAATATAAAAAAAATAGCTTTGACCCACACAACCCTGACGTGGATTAGACTGTTAATTCATTACATTTGCGTATTTACGTATATACACTGACCAAATCGGCGATTAACAAAATGCCTCGAAGGTAGCACGAGTGGAATTTAAAACTGTCCAGTTGCCACTCTTGTTATACTGCATAATGTATTTTGAACCTGTGTGCACTGCGCAAGGAACTGATATTTTCTCAGTGGGTAATTTGTTTTTAATATCCAACATAAATATACTGTATGCCTGTCAAGTTTGAGGAATATGATGATGTTGTGATATTGAGCAAATTAGAGCTATCGATAGTGTAATTACCTTCTTTCAATCCCCATATTGAATATTGTAAATACTACAGCAGCAGTCTTTTTGACTGCATTCGTACACTATAGCATAAGCACAGCGGCTTGGACTGTGTAATTCAATGAACATGTTCCTTGGGGTTGTGACAATTAGCGACCCTGGGTCACTAGTGACCCTGAGGAATTTATCAGACTTGTACGGAATAAACTGCATAATTCTGCGACCAGGGTCGCTAATTGTCACAACCCTGTTTGTTGGTTTAGTAACAGGTTCATTGGTTCCTGAAAAACTTGGTATTCCCTGTATTATTGAAGAGGTGTGGAACCAGTTGCAAAATAAAGCACCCATAATGACGTCCAACCAACCGGCATATTTCTAGCTAGTTCTCATTGGGCTCACTGCACAATTGAAACCAAATACAGCAACTAAACTTGCATGATCGCCCTGGCGTGGAACATGAGCTCAGATGACCTTTGACCTTGTTCCATGACCTTTGACATCATCCACATATGAAGGAACCCCTATTGCACCTTAACCCCAAGTCTGGTTTCAATTGGACTTCAACTTTTCGAAGACGACCTGAAAAACAAAAACCTAACCAAACTGGAACATACATACATACATACGGACATGCGCGCTATCACAAAATCCTGTTCTGCTTTTCAAGGCAAGGGGATAATGAAATTCAGAATCCAAATGACCGCACGGGCAACACATTTCATAACAGCGTGTGAGTGACGGACAGAGAGAGTCAGTCAGTGAGTCAGTTATACACACATGCTCTTACAGGCTGGTCGTTACCAGCAAATTCAGGTATTTGCATATTTTTATACACAGCTGTTTGATAGTCTCATTTATTATGAAAAAAATGAGAATAAAACAAAAAATATCAATGGCAACACACTTATTTATCCAATTAACAACATCCTGTGTAAATTTGAAGAAATTTCATTGCAGGCAAATATGATTTTTCTTAAAAATCTAATTTTACACATCTTTCTATGGATAATGGGTATATAGAGGGCACTATGACATACATATCATGATCTTTGTAGGACTATAAGGCAGCTTATGGCAAGATTCTCACAATGGATTTTTTCTGAGGTAATAGCCCTTGCATGTTCCTACTTATATCGGTTGTCAAAATTGTGTCGCCACTGCTTAAAATTGCTCTAAAAATCAAAGAGACAATTTGCATGGGGTCAAAGAGCTGTGTATAAGCATCATTTGAAAATTTCAGATTCAAAGGTGATACACCTATTCTTTTCACTTTGCCGTTTTATAAAAAAATTCTAAAATATAAAAAAACAATGAGAAAATCTGCAGAATTTTAACTATATCTAAATGAATTTTGCAATGGAATTACAAAAGATATCAATTTGAAGCTCTAAATATTGAGCACATGCTGGTGGCGCTATTGCAAAACATTTAAAATGGCATATATCAAGTTCTGCATTTAAACTTTTCATTTGTACATTGTTATCTGTTCAGACCCCACAATTAGACTAGTTGAACTGAAGCAACTAACCTCGCTCCCTTGAGTTGATCCTCAATCTCAACCGTCCCAAGTCGTCTGTATATCTCGTATAGATTGTTCTCCCCATAATATCCTGCTCCACGTCCATCTATACTTGCTGTGATCACATAGAATCTGCTGGATAAGTAGGCATTCCACCCAAGTTCAAAAATATTATTGACCTTTTGTGATCCGGGTCCTCCGTACACATCAATTAACAAAGGGTGTTTCCTTGCGTCATCAAATTGTTTTGGCCTAGGTTTCAACAGTTGTATGTGTATCGTGCTTCCATCGTCCAGCTTCACCGTTCTAATTTCTTTTCTGGGTAAGCCTTTTTCTCTAGCCGATCCACAAGATCTTTGTTATCTTCTGCGACATAAATTATTCCAGTGTGCATATTATGAATTGTGACTTGAGGTATACCAGGACCCTTGCAGTCAAGCCTGTACCACGAGAGATCTTTGCTGAATGAGACATCGAAGTACTTGCAGTCTTCACGCACGTCGCAAGACATGCAGGTACGTTTATGAGGTGCATCAATGGAGACACTGCAAATAGAAAAGAAAGGTGTGTTATTTTTTTCAAAAAGTTGCAGTTTCATTTGCAGTGCTTAGTCTTTATTGTCAGTTCATAAGCTTCTGCCAATTTGAATGCCTAAATCGTTATTAAAGAGACATGAGGACATTTCCAGAAAGGAGCGTCCCCAATTTTTTTTTTAACCCGACCCGGGTTTTGTCCATATTTGGAATGTAATAAGATGATGATTTAGTATTTTCTGTCGTGCACGACAGAAAATCAAAGCAGTTTTCTATGGGGACATTTGTGATAGCAGGCAAGTTCAAAACAAGGTCTGCAGTTTTCTTTTGTACTTGTGTATTCAATAAACCTTTAAACGTTCTTGGTAGGTTGTCTACAACCGATTTGGTGCAATTCAAGAGAAATTTGTATCCTAAAAAAATCTCCTCCTGTCACTTATGGTATACAATTTGCATTCTTGGGTTTCATGTTATAAGCCAAAACCGTTCTTGGAGTTTGTGTTTGCTTTCAATAAGTGGTAGTATTATACTGTCAAGGTAGTTCTTGAACCACGCACCTTGCCACTCATCATGATCAGAAAATGTTTAACATAAGTACATGTACCACTTCAGAATGTGATGATGACAGAATGTCCATTTAATCCACCTACATGATCTTTGACCCCAATTGGAGTACACCTCATATGGGGCTTGGGTCAGTGCTCATACTAACAAAGTTTGGTGATAGTAGCATTTGATTTGTGGCTGAAAACGAATTGATGAATTTTCAAAGAATGCCCCTTTAATTAAATCGGCCCACGTGATATCTCACCCCAATTGGAGTACACCACATATGAATCTTGGGCCAGTTGTTCTTCTGACTAAGTTTGGTTGCAATTGGCCAAAGCGTAACAAATTACAAAACTTTAACCAAAATGACCAGACATACTACATACAACATACTACATGCAGGGTGACCCAATAAAACATGAACCTATTTTTGGCCGCCATTTTGACATACTTCCAGTAGGTAATTTTTGGTTTTCTGGTAATATTACTAAACTATAGGTAGTCTATGTAATTGGTAAAGCAATCTTTAATAAAAAGATACAAGAATAAGTCTTCTGGGCTTATTTCAATAAAATTGCAGAAATTTAACTTTGTTCATGGATGCAAGGGTTAATACTCACTTGAATCATTAGCAAAGGGTGGTTTTAATAAAGAGAATTTTCAAGAAATTGATGCAACAGATACTAGTTGTGTTATCTTATCTGTACATCAGATCAGTATATTCATCTCAAATCTAACTTAGTTTTTTTCACTTACACAATATCGGCGATCGCGTAACTTTGCTGATGCACATTTTAGGACATAACACACGTTTGTGCATTTAAGAAAACCAATGATGATAATCAATTACCCAGGGCGTGAAAATTTTTTTATTTCCTGGGAAACCAGCTCACAAAGGACATCGCCGGATAAGGAATGAAGGACGCCCTCTATAGTTTTCATGAGAACGGATGAACTTGAAACGTTCCGCATTATAAAGCCATATGCTCAAAGTTTATCTTTTGCTGGTTTTCCAAAAAATACACCTCACATAAATTCCCAAAAAGTTGCTTTTATGTAAATTATAATACAGGCTTCAAGGGTAATTGAAATTTCCAAATATGAACCCTTTCCCCCCCCCCCAAGAACCACAATGCCGCTTTGCAAAGATATGCGCTGTATTATTTAGCAACATATATGTGAGTGGCATTCTGGTTCTTGGGGGGGAAAGACCTTATTTTGGCATTTTTGTTTTCTGGGGGGTCTGAACCCTAAATGGAATTGCCAAAAACAACAACAACCTATTGCATACATACCTTACTACATACACTTTGAGGTAAGACATGCTAATCTACCAAGGGCTCAGTTCAGTATAGCCTTGGAAGAGCACATTTTAACAACAGCTGACCATGCGTGTTCTGGGTATCATAAATCATACTAAAACACAGGGTGTGTATATTTGATCGATATAATTATGGTGAATGAAAGCTATTAAACTGTGCCAATCTGCCATGGGATTGAGATAGTGAGTTTGCTCATGATATAAATAGTGCATTCATGGGCCATGCTTTGCCCATTGTATGTATTCCAGAGTTTGCTCGATGTGAAGACGGATTTAATCCTAATCTTAGCAGCATAAGCTGATAGGTATTGGGGTATTGTTATAAAGGGCTGTCTTATGTAGTCTCTTTATACCTAATGAAGGACAAAAGGTCTATCTAGGCATCACTTACAAGCTTCGTAACAAAGAGCAGCTATGCAACATCATCCTGTTTCTCCATTTAAGTAATAAATGGACATAGAAATGGAGGCATGCTCTAAGCTTTGCTTTTTCTAGAGCGCATACCCCTGAAGTTTATTAGATTTTTCTCATTTTTTCTTGATACAAGTGTATTTTGGGGATAAAAAACACCTGCGTACATTATAAAGTAGTTGTCAAACGTCAACACCAAAATTTATGGTAAAATATAACAATGATGATTATAGAGGGCCTCCTTCTGTCCTTATCCGGCGATGTCCTTTTCCAAAATGTGTATGTTTTTGTTTAAAAATGGCACAATTTCCCTCCAAATTCCAAAATTTCCCTCCAAATTTCAAAATGTCCTGGAAGGAGCTTCCCAAATTCCCCACTTTTTCATCCTTATATACAAAATGAAGTTAAGAAGTAGCAAAATTAAGTTAATTTGAGATGAATTATTGCACTTAAATGTAAATGTTAACTTTCAGTGATCAGTGACCGTATTGAGCAATGCACGCTAACATATGTGAATTTGAAAAGTCTGAAAAATATTCTTGACATTTCTCCTCGGCGTATTATTTTTGTCACAATGTTACAATTTAGGTACCTTTACTGTGAAAGGGGTAGGGTCAATGGTCAATTAAACTTAGAGTACCTTACTTCTACTATGATCTTCAGGGCATAATTATGCCCTTCCCGCTAACGATAATATTACGCCCTCTGTGGTCAAATGGTTATAATTAATAATAATACTCACTTATATAGGTGTCTGTCATATGGCGATGTCTCTGTGCTCATGTAATAGACTACTCTTGCACTTTCATTGTAAGCTAATATCTGTGTCACCTCCCATGTGCCTTGTGTTAGGAAAACTCGATCTCTATTTCTTCCACCCTACAAAAGCGAAAAATAAATATCTTAGATTTAAACAGGTCAGTATTGGTAAAAGAACATTTCAAGAACATGCTTATCTTAAAAAAATCAGAGCATTTTCATATTTTCTAAACTTAAACACTCCTTTCCTATGAGCAAATTGTATTTTGAAGCAGGAAGAGCAAACTTTAAAGTCATATCATGAGATAAAATTGAAGAAATGTTAACAGGCAAGTCCTTGGCAGTTCCAAACAGAGAAGACATGGAAAATTAAATCATGAATCAAGATGGCATTATATGATAGAGAAAAAATACACATTGTTAGTATGTGCTATGTAAGAAGAAATTGTGCGATTTAGCATATCATATTAATAATATTGAGAAGTGATTTGATATAAGTGAAGGGTAAGAAGCGTACTCAATATAGTTTGGAGGATTGAATCTGATAAAACAAAATTCCTGCCAGCTGGGATTGTATATAAAATGGAATTGCAAGGTTGATGGGAGTTATGTCATTAATAGGTGAGTCATCAACAGCTTACATATAAATTTAGGTAAACATATTAATGTCAGTCAAACCTTATCTCTATTGACAAATATATAATTGAAAAGGAAAAGAGGGAGAAAGGAGGAAGAGCAATAAAAATGGTATAAAAAACAAGAGGAGGAAGATTGAATCCCCATGGTTTTCTACTTTTTTTTCTCGATTGCTTCAGCAAATTTTTAAATGAAGTACACTCCAGGATTTGAAATTTAATCAATAAAATAAAACTTGAAAGGATTTACCTATTTTACACTTCAAAGAATGCATTCAAAGTGAGTCGATGACATTAAACACGGGATTAAACCAATGCAAGCCTGTGTATCATGGGTATGTCACCTGCTGAAACAAAGCAGTTGATGCGCACGGGTACTTGCATTGGCGATGTCATCAGCTCACTTGATGTCTTTCTAAATAATGCAAAATTTAATTTGAAATCAAGATTTCCACAAATCCTAAAATATGGCTTGATTGGGCATACTTTCTGCTTAGCAAGTGAACTTTGCAGTCTCAAAAATGGCTTGAATGGGCATACTTTCTGCTTAGCGAGTGAACTGTGCAGCCTATTTGTGTGGTTCTATTGTTGAGCAAAAGGTACCTATACCCATTTTGCTACCTCAGTGCAGTGATGTCATAATCTTGATGCAGCCGTTACGTACATGTTAAGGTATATGCCGGCTTTGTAGGAATCACACCACTAAATAACTCCCCATAGACTCGTGTACAAAATGACCTCTCACCAAACGTTGATTTCTTGGCTATAAAGCGACTGGTTACTTCAAAACTGAATTTTTTTGGAAGATTAGCACCATACCTCTTCAACAAAAATGAACAAGGTGGTTCTCGAACCACAAAGGTCCCCCGCCCGTCGCAATAGTAAATGGAGGGAAATATAATTTTAAGATCACAGGGAGAATTGTGATGGAAATAAGTGGTTCTCAAACCACTGAGGCTGCTGCCATAGCAGTTGCAATTTGACGGTATCAAATGCTGACTACATTGACCATACAACTATTTGTAGTTATTTGACCTTAGATGACCCTACTTGACCTTGAAATGACCTTCACAATTTTCGGTTTAGAAATGTTGACCACATCTGATTCCACAAAGTTTCATGACCTACCACATGTTGAGTAAGTTGACCTTGAATACCCCCACGACCTTTAAATGACCTTCAAAATTTTCGGCAATGAATGCGTACTACACCCATCAGTTTTCATGACCATACTACCATGTGAATGGATTTGACCCCACATGACCTTGAAATGACCATCAAAATTTTTGGCACTGAATGTTGACCACACCCACCAAGTTTCATCATCCTACCACCTACTTAGTGGTTTGACCTTGAATGACCCCACATGACCTTGAAATGACCTTCAATTTTCGGCACTGAATGTTGACCACACCCACCAAGTTTCATCATCCTATACCACAATTGACAAGGGCTATAGCAATTTAATTCCATTTGACCTTGGATGACCCCACATGACCTTGAAATGACCATCAAAATTTTTGGCACTGAATGTTGACCACACCCACCAAGTTTCATCATACTACCACCTACTTAGTGGTTTGACCTGAATGACCTCGCATGACCTTGAAATGACCTTCATTTTTTTTGGCACTGAATGTTGACCACAACCACCAAGTTTCATCATCCTACCACCTACTTAGTGGTTTGACCTTGAATGACCTGACATGACCTTGAAATGTCTTTCAAATTTTTCGGCACTGAATGTTGACCACACCCACCAAGTTTCATCATCCTATACCACAATTGACAAGGGCTATAGCAATTTAATTCCATTTGACCTTGAATGACCCCACATGACCTTGAAATGACCTTCAAATTTTTGGCACTGAATGTTGACCACAACCACCAAGTTTCATCATCCTATACCACAATTGACAAGGGCTATAGCAATTTAATTCCATTTGACCTTGAATGACCCCACATGACCTTGAAATGACCTTCAAATTTTTCTGCACTGAATGTTGACCACACCCACCAAGTTTCATCATCCTGCCACAATTGCCAAGGTTTATAGCAATTTAATCCCATTTTTGACCGCATTTGACCTTTGACCCATGCCACATGCCCCACCTCCGAACTCATCCACCGTCTACTTGGGTGACATCTATGGTGCGAAGATTGGCACCCATACTTGCTTAGATCAAAAGATATCGTGTTTACAAGGCTTATTACAATATATCCTATTTTTGACCAAATTTGACCCTATTCTTGACCATATTTGACCTTTGACCTATGTCACATGACCCACTTTACATCCCAGCCAACGCCTACTTGACATGCATCTATGTTGCAAAGATGGACACCCACACTTGCTTAGATCCAGAGATTTGCTTGGGACACACACACACGGACGCAGGGCATCGATAGGCCCCTTTGCCAACTAAAGTTGGCGGGGGACCAAAAAAAAGTCATATGAGCATCGAAAGATTGATGTTTTCAAAACGATCACACTAGTTAGTGTTACTAGAAAATAAAAAAATTGTACAGTTTCCCAACCCCTCAGAAATTATACAAAAAATAATGACACAGACTAAATATTTACCACCCAAATGTTTGGAGTACTTAGTCCACACATTATGATTAATTTCAAATTTCATTTAAAAGACAAACTCATCACCATTTTCTGACTCTTCATTTAGGCAAGGGCAATTTCCGGACGCAAACACTGTATCGCGGCACGACTGTTACATCTGCTACACCTAGTTTATTTAGTGGTTGTGATTCCTGTACATGCACGTACATCCATTCAAGTCAGAACACGCTCCTTGCCGTGGAGCTTCACCTCAAATATCGTGCTGACATCTCTGCACAGAGAGGTAGGGGAAAACAGAGAGTATCGATAATGGTCCTATTCAAGCCTACTTTGAGACCAGTAATTTGAACTACTTTCCTCAGGTCGGGATTTGTAAAATATACCTTGTTACACTGACGATAGACGTAGGAGGCAGGCCATAGCCAGGATTTGGGGGCCAGATTTCTTTACATTGGGGCAGATTTTTTTAGGGGAGGGGATTTATTTTTACACTATAAGAGTCAACCAAAAACAGTGTCAGAAGTAATTTTGACCCCCCTTTCCCCTTTTGGGGTGCACTGCACCCCTGGCTATGGGCCTGAGTAGGAGGTGTCTAGATATAGGAATAAGTAGTATAATATTGAAAGAAAGTATATTCCATTCCAAGTTAAAGGAAAAAGAATGAGGGAAAATCACACTGGTATGTCATAAGGAAATATATCGAGTAATCATATAACTTGATCATCAATCAATTCTTGTTCTATATCTATACCTACATCTACACATCTTCAAGCAATCATTTCCTCATTCCCATACCTTATATAAATCAATATGATTATTAATACAGATATAAACACAGGCACACTTATCACTGGCAGTGAGTAAATACAACTGGACAATGGCAGATGAAATTAATATGTGCTGACATGCAAGACTACCTTGTCCATTTTTCTATGGTTACCAGGTCAAAAGGGGGTTCAAAGGTCACTGAATGTATGGAGTTTGGGGGAAATCATGCTACTTTCCCCTTTCTCACTCTTTGCCGGGCATCATTCAGATGTGATGTCATGTCACCTTCTGCAGATCATGCCTACTGCTGTTTAGGTTCTTACACTTGACAACTAGAGCATGCACAACTAGGTTTCATTCAAGTTGCTCAAAATCAATTTGTTTTTTTTAATTAAAAATTTACATGACCATATTCAGAATTAGAACAACAAATTGCAAATAAATTGAAACAAGCCTAGTCTTAGATCAGTGGTTTTGGAGATGGCCTCCCAACTGAGCTGTGGTCATTCATATCCAGAGGATGGAACACATACCATGCCTTTCCAAGATATGTGCTATCAAGAGTATAACACCATGTTTGAAGCTGATCCTTTCTCAGCTAAAACAACTGCTGAAGGTTAGGAAGTGTCGGAGAGGAACTCTCAGGAAAAGATCAAACCTGGCATACCTTAATTGAATCTACCGATATAACCCATAACAGTAAGAAAGCATGGTCCACCATCTGAAAGCTTCAAGGAGATCTGACAGTTACACCTAACCAATTTGCTCACCAACTGCTTTTAAACGGCAAGTGCAGAAAATGGCAAGTACTCAACTCAAAACATCAAGGATGGTTTCAAGAAGGGTATGGTAATCAAAATTGTGTTCGTTGACCTATCAGCAGCTTATGACACTGTTAATCACAGATGCTTACTCCATAATTTAGGAACTCACCAAGGACATATGACCCTGTTAATCACAGATGCAGATGCTTACTCCATAATTTAGGAAATCACTGAGGACATTCCCTTAAGGATTGCTTGCAAATAAGATGTTCTTTGTCCAGCTAGGAGTGAAAAAGAGCTGATAGCACAGGCTCAAGAATGGACTATCCCAAGGGAGTGTGCTTGCACCTCTCCTGTTCAACATCTATACCAATGACCAACCTAGGAGTGGAGGAGCCTGTTGTTTTATCTATGCAGATGATCTTGGAATCAGCGCACAAGATGCAGACATCACAGCTAAAGAGAGACTATCCAAAGCTTTGGATTAAGTCACTCCTTGTAAGGAAAACCACCTTTGTGCAAATCATTGTATGTGCAAAACCACCTACATGCAAAGACACGGGTGTGCGCTTTCCATTTGCGGAACCGTTAAGCCAAAGTCGCAACGTAACCTGGTCTGGAACAACCCCGGAGCACTGTGATAACCCTGTTACCTTGGAGTTACCTTGTACCGCACTCTATTTATAAGACCCACACAAGAAGACAAGAGTAAAGTATGTCCACACAATAACATCGCAAACCAAACTCACTGGACAAGATGAAGTGCTTGCCCACAACCCCTAAGAAGACGACACAGCGTTTGGACCCCATGCAAATTGCTATTTTATTTTAGAGCAATTTAAGCAAAGTGAAACGCTTTGACAACTGATATAATTAGGGACAGGCAAGAGCTAGTCCTCTGAAAAAAATCAGAAAAATCCATTGCAGGAATCTTGCCATATAGGCGCAAGGTCAAGTTGTATGGTACAGTTGCCCTTTATAGTTTTTACCCATAGAGACGGTGTAAAACTTGATTTTTTGAAAAAATAATATTTGCCCGCAAGAAATTCATCAAATTTGCCACAGGATGACAGATGAAATAAATAAATCAAAATCAGTGTCAAAAGTGTCGCCGTTGTATTTTGTTTATTTCTCATTTTAGCATAATAAATGAGACATTCCAAACAGCGGTGACGGAACTTGCCTTGTGCTACTCAAGTGCAAACTATGTCTGCCCTGTATGGGAAAGGATCTACCTATGACTAGGAAGCTTGATCCACTGGAGAACTGACACATCTAGCAGGAATGCTCCACCAGACATCATGTAGTGTAGGAGTATGCAAGAACATACCTGACAAGTAATCTAATGAGAGCACCCATGTTGGACAGGAGACTGCTGCTAACCACCTTAACTCGAGAGAGGACTTTCTTATGCGGGATTTACAACCCTCTTTAAACAGTCTCTAAGAAGGTTAAGAGAGTTGCCTTGTGGAAAAGGAAAACTTCCGGATCAACCAAGTAACATCTAGTGGTTTTGAACCTGTGAGATCTTCCATCTGGCCACTAACTGCTCAGGGGCGAATCGGTGAGGTCTCAACAGATTGAGAATGGATGAGCCGATCTAAGGTGGCAAAGTGGACTACATGGAAGTGGATTAGGACCTACCTGGTATTGTGGAACAGCACCACAGGGGACATGGACATCTCTTGGTCTGCCCCTGTTGAGCAACAATGTAAAGACAGGACCTGGCAGAATTAAGTGACGCAGCAAGATGGTTGTACACATATTCTGGTGGATCATATTTGAGAAACCATGTGTTTGGGAATATTAAGAATTAGGATGCCATCTCAAAAGAGTTTACTTAAAGGTGGATTACCCTATCGACAACCTCGTCCCCACCTTACTCCATCAAAGTTGAAATTTTGTATATCCAGATGCGTGCTTCATACCCCCCCCCCCCCCACGGACGTGAAGAGATTTTTTTTAGAAACAATTCTCGAAAACTGCACTCGCACATTTCGAAGGTTGATTGAAAAACAAGTGTCAGAGTGTGCGAGGCCCTGGACAAAAATGTACTTTTTTTTTTGGAAACAGGGGAAAAAAAGAGAAAAAGGGGTAAAATGCCAAAAACAGGCTGAAATTAAGAAAAGCTTAAATTTTAGCACTAACAAAATTTCAAGAACCCAAAAACTAAGTTTGGACTGAATGCCATAGAAGAGCATGCTTTAATTATCTACTAAATCATAATTGATTACATAAAGCATGGCATATTTGGCTTATTCACTTCTGTGTGATCTATTACATTAATACGTATTCCAAATGTGCAAAAAACCTGGTTTTAAAAAATGGGAGGCTTCTGGAAAGTCTCGTGTCTCTGTAAGGCCTAAAATATGGGTTTTTGCTGTTATGAACAAAAAACGTCTCCAAATTTTGGGGTTTTAATTTAGTTATAGTGTTTGTGTATCAGGGGGGACAATATTTCGGGAATCTTGCCTTCATTTGTACCTTCCTCCATCTATTTGTTGTGTTGGGTTTAGTTTTTATTGCGTTGTGATGGAAATAAATTTCTATGATTCTATGATTCTATGAAAAAAAAAAATGCCAGTCAAACACAAAAAATTGGATCATGATTCGGGTTCACCAACCTTTACAGTTTTATAACCTATACAAATCTACCAGGGTTAAATAGCGTTACAGATCTTAACAATCTTTTGATAGCTATATGTGAGTGATGGGAAAACCGTCGCATGTCGCGCAGACAGTTTTGAAAAAAACACAGAAATACCAAAGTCTGTTCTGTTGTACTTTATTTTTGGACAGATTGTAGAAGGCATAAACTTTTGATATGTTGTATCATAGAAAAAGAAGTAAAAAGGTTGGAAAACTTTATATTTCAAACTTTGCCAATGATAGTCAAAACTCAAATTAAATTTTTCACCATGTGGCGGGTTTTCCCAAGATCGCATCACATATGTTATGGAGAGGAGGACTATTAATTTCCTGTACATAACTTGCCAGTGAAAAAATAGCATCAAAGAAGGAGGTGCTTAAGATTATGGTCGACCTAACTAAACCAATTAAAATGGACAAGATAGGTCATGAACTTCAGCTTAAACTGCCCATTAAATCAAATAGTTATATTTGTTATTTTTGTTACCAACTCCTGAGAAATTGTAAATATAGTTAATGTTACAGTAGAGTAACATGAAGAGACAAGCATCATTTCAAATCATCAAAAACCAAATGAGACTGATGTCAATTTGAAGTTTTGCCAAATCATAAGAAACCCTCCAAATACAGATATCAAAAGACGACCCGTATAGTGTAGCTATGTAACACAATGAGGTTATAATGTGAAGAAAAGGACTTCATATAGTGTGCATAAAAATGACATAGTGGATTAAAAAGGGTTTATTTGCCATAATTACCTTGTCTTATTGCAACCATCCTTAAATTTGAAATTACACAATTAAACTATAGATGTTCACTGCCATGCTAATGAAAATGTATATTTTCTTTACCTTCTAAAAGTGCTATGTGCAAATATATGAAGGGAAATTCAGATATCAATTCAGGTAATTGTAAAAGTTTTTAATTATCCTGATTTTTTTTTTTTTTTTAATTCATCTAAACTTGTTAATGACAGCTTGGTGTGCTATGCAGTGGCGTACCAACCGGGGAAAAGGGGTGGGGGGGGGCAAGTTGCCCCCTCTGGCTCGAAAAAGCGGGACGATATGGACCAAAATATGCATTTGATCCCTCTTTTTCAGGGAATTTCGACCAATTTCAGCCTAAATTTGGGCAAAAAAACGCACGCATTTCGTCAAGTTCAGACAAAATTGCAGCAAATCACCGGGACGACTTACAAATTTTGCCCCCTCTGGCGGGACGACTTAGACATTTTGCCCCCTATGGATCGACTGCCTCGGTACGCCACTGGTGCTATGCCAAATAGCACACCAGTGAGTGTGTCCACACTAGGCTCTATCAACGCAGTGGTATAGCACATCTACTATACAGACACTCTCTTATTTGTTGCATTTATGAAAGTCCTGCCATGGGCCAAATAAGATAATGCAATGGTGAAAAAACAGAGCCCATGATAAAGCCCATGATTAAAACTTTGTGGGTTGCATATCGAGTGTTGATAAAAAGAAGGACTAACTCAGCACTGAAAGAAATATTAAAGAATTTCTTTAATTCTGCTGTAATACTGCTTTTGAGAAATGTGATATTTAATATTTTCTACTAAGCAATCTATTCATTATTCAAAATGTAAACATCTCATAAAGCTCATATATGGTACTGTAAGCAAACATTATATAAACTTTAGTAAACAAAGAACAATTTTTAATTATGAACAGCAGAATTAAAGAAATTCTTTAATATTTCTTTCAGTGCTGAGTTACGTCATTCTGTTTGTCAACCCTCGATATGCAGAGTCCATGCACCACATGCCTCAACAAAGATTTACCCATATTAGATTTTGCCCATCTGAATGTCCCTTCAAATCATAAGACAGTAGTGGAGTTCATCATGTCTTGTGTGCAAAGGTTATAGAAGTGAGTGTGCGTCATTCAGGCTCATACGTAGACTGACGTTAGTCATGTAAGAGATTTCAGCTTCGTGCGACCTTCACAAAGACTTGTGATTGGCAAGTTCTGGAACCTATCAGAGATAGAGAACCTTTTTAAAACAGACATAGAGGGTACACAGCTTGGACATAAGGGATAGGTTGTTGGAGAGATATATATGTATCAGTTGATAATCATTTTTGAACAAGCAGGAAAAATGTAGTTTTTGATTTCCAATGTGTGGCAATCTAACACAAGTGCTTATAATACATTGCATTGAGGAAAGGTAGGAATGAACCTTTTATGCTGCAAAAGATGTGGATATTGGCCAATAGATGGAGGTCTTGTTCAATAGATAAGAATACATGTAGGCACAATGACAGACAAATGATATAGAAACACTGATGTGTTGTTTATGTTTGAGTTGCAGGATACCACATTATATGCTGTTTAACCTACTTTCCAGTCTTCTTGGCCGCCTTCCTTCAAACCCTGATCAGTGGAGTTAGGGGGATCCTGAAAAATAACAATTTGCCATTTTGTAAGTAGTATGATGAATGATAATACATGAAAATTTATGTGCTGTGCATGTGTGTTAAAATTCCAATAACAAATGTATATAAGAATGATAACAACAAAATGTACCAACATATCCTGGGTTGACTGCATACCAATGTTCAAACAAAATAAGATATATAATTATTAGTAACATCATCAAAATCATTTCCTGGAAGTTAGACTTTTGATGCCACTGCTTAAACACTGACTTTGATTTTGAAATATAATTTTTTTTTGTGTGTAGTAATTTCAAATAGTGAACTACAACTGGAGAAAGTCACCTAAAATGCTCTATTCCAAAGTTTGAGATGAATCAGATTTTCGGTTTTGATGCAGTAAACATTTACATATAACAGTACCATAGGATACTGTATTTTTAACCAAAATTCTGGATTCTGAATTTTATAGCAATGTCAAGATTTCCTATATGAAGGACATCATTTGAGCTTAGCTATTTAACGCAGTGATTACTATGTGAGCAAGCATTGTGTACATAACCGATTTGTTAGAAAATAGAGGGCGTCATCCTCTGGAAATCTCTGAGTCAACCTTTAACAACACCACCCGACACATAATGTTACCACTTCTACATTTCACAACACCAAAGTACCAATGATGAACTAATTATCTAAGTGGAAGATGGATGACTTACTTTGATATGCGATTTAATATAAACTTGAAAATAGCACAACATATCCCTATCCATAGTTTTTTTCAATATGCCCAAGTTATTGGGCCAAGTTATTCCACATACACATACATTGATATGTGACCCTTGATTGAAAAAAAATATCAATTTTGGGAAAGAATTTAGTATTGTGCCACACCTTATGAATTCGGCAGCCTAAATGGAATAAACCGCATGTTGTTGGATGTGGTGGCAGAATACTGAATTCATCCCTCAATTTTTGAATGTCCAACCTTATGCTTCCGTTTTAACAGACCATCTCATATTACTTACTGTGGATGTTAGTACTGGTCTGTGCTTGGGGCCACTGTGTTAAGAATTCATGCTTCAAAATATAACATTATCTATTATGCACTCCAAATTTGATTATTCTGGGATCATTAAATAGCCTTGGTTAATACATATTTGTTAGATTGTTTTGTCATATTTGTATTTAATTTGAATTTTTAGCACTAAGTAAATTTAAAGAAGCATTTTTTAAAATATCTTTATGGAGTCTTTTGGTGTGTGCTGCATTTTTTTTAAGTGACAGGAGGAGGTTTTTTCGGATACAAATTTCTCTCAAATTGCCAGGATCTATTGTAAACTACCTACCAAGAACGTTCCAAAAGTTTTTTTTTTTTTTTTGGTCATATTTTTTTTTTTTTTCATCACATTTATTTTATTAATCTTTCCATCACAGGCCCAGGCAATGTTTAAAAAACAATGTTAGATAATGGTTTTGAACATTTACAAAAACACAGCAAGTTTGGAATATTACATCAGACATTTTCCTTCCAATAAGTATTTCCAATTATGCCATCTGATGAAAGTTGTGTGGTTTAAACTTTTGATGTTAAACCTACACTTTTCTTTGTGGGTACAAATTTGATCAGACATTTTTCCCATATCTAAAGAAGGTCTCTCACCTTTTATCTTACTTTTAATTAAATACAGAACATTTTATGACCAGAAGGATATTATTAAATACATGGTCTTTGTAAGTGTAATTACCAAACAATACCATCTCCTTACTCAGAACATATTGGACATCTAGTTTAACGCCTGAACCCAATGATGAAAATCAAATTCCAACTTTTCTGAGTAAATCTACAGTCCCAAAACAAATGGATTTACTCCTCTTCATCCCCACCCAAAGGTGCAAAAAGGATTATTTGACGTCCCAATTTTGACTAAGAGAGTATTTGTACCCAAATCCTGTTTAGGAGCCGAAACCTGGAACCAACGCAGTTTTACTTTCATAAGCCTTCCAATTGTATAACACATCTTAAGCCAATTATTTAGAAAATTGTGGTGCTAAAAGCAAGGTTCCATTTCTCAATACACTTATATTGAACCTTCTTTTCGGTTAAATAGATATTATAGAAACGTTTACACCCTTTTGCATCTTTAAGAATGTTTTGACAAAATACACCGACATGGCCTTGCAAGAGAATTTTTTGCTGTATTATAAAAGATGACAAATGGTTTTTCAATCGCCCTTTTTTTTTAATAAAGATTAATCAAATTGGTTCTAAGATTAAATTTTTCTCAAATCCTCATTTACGGATAAAAAATCAGCCATCAGGGTTACAAATCATTGATATATAGAATACCGTGTTATAACCATTCTTTATAAGGACAGACTTGTTACCACACCTTAATTTTCGCATTATGCCAAATACTGAACTTAAAACCTCATTTCTATCTGTAGGTATCAAGCCAATATTGAGGAAATCTTTCTATGGCTATAAAAACACTTCTCCAGAAAGTGTTATTACATTCCTTCTAATCTTGTTCCAGTATACATAAAGGAATAGTCAAAATTACAGGTAGGTGTTACTCACTTTAAACAAATAAACATCTTATTATCACTGCTGTATTTAAACAATCTACGAAAAAAAATCCAGTAATCTTAAGTGCTTTGGCAAAAGGTTCAACTTGAATCATACTTTGCACCACCCTAGTAACAGGAAGCGTCGTTTGATTTCTACTAGATCTGTCTACTTTACTACCCCAAACAAATATAAACTTTTTATTATCTCCTTAACCCCATCGTTATTTGGAGGTAGAATCGACCAATCAGGTTAATTCAACTTTGGCAACAAAAGATTTGACCACAACATTCACCTAGTACTGTCAGAACCTCTGACCAGTGGTGAATTTGTTTTGTAAATACCTATGCATTGTGGTGACTATTTCCATTCACAATAACATCCAATTTTGTACAAAGTGTAACCCCAGAAAACTAAAGGTGTTTTCACCCACCCACATAATTTATACTTCTTACATAGAACCTCGTCCACAACCTTTTTTTTGAGGCCAATCCAACAGCCTTTGTTTTCGACATTAATTTTCAACCAGAAATATTATAAATGTTCCAGAAGACTGAAGGTGTGAGTAAGCGAGTTTTCTGTACCATCTAAAATAAGCGGTTTATCATCAGCGTAATTGTAGTACCTTATATTCCAGGTCCATTTAAGAAATGCCCTTACTATCTCTACAATTCTCTATGGTAATATTTAAAATCTGAGAACATAAAAAAAAATATATGGCGACAGACCATCCCTTGACGACAGCCATACTTATCTCAAAAAATGGGTCACTGTGCCCATGACCAAACACGTAGATTCGGCGCTTTTCATTATAAAACGGAAATCCATCTTTTACCCATCCCCAAAATTAAGCAGATCCATGGTTTTAAAAATAAATTTTATGTAAACTGCATCAAAGCTTTCTCACAATTCAATTAAAAGTAGAGACCTGGAATATTATTTAAATTCCTGTGTAACTCATTATGTTCGCAGACCTGTCCCTTAGTTTCACCAATATACATTCTGCCATAAATCCAGACTGATCAAGCTGAATTAAATCTGGAGCACATTTTTTAGCCGTTGGCAATACAAGTTGACGCAAGTTTATATGACACTTAAGGAGGGAGATGGTCTCCAATTTTTTAATAAAAGACGAGGCTTTGACTTTAGGGAGCAGAGTAATTACACCACGTCTTTGTGTAATATGAAGACCCCGTACGAAAGAACTCTTATTGAGCCTTAAAAAAACCATGAAAGATCATGAAAAAAACTTTATAAAATTCAACTGTGTAACCATCTAAACCAGACTTTTATTATTGCTCACACCCTTTAAAGCACCCAGAAGCTCCTCGTGATGTGACATTGGCCCCTCCAACTTTGTTTCTGTTGTCCTTTTACCGGGTCAAAATTTATCCGAATTCACAAAATCCTCCAACTTGATATCTTGTGTATTTTTGTTACTATATACCGCTTTAGAAAAAGTCCTGGATTTCAATCTAAAATAAAAAAAAGTGTTTGTAGAGTTTAAATAATCAGAACCCAAAATTTTAGAAATAGCTTTGTTGCATAATTTCTTTTTTCAGACATTCAAGAAATAGGAAGAAGGCTTTTCACCAGTTTCCCGCCATTTAGCCCTGACCCAACATGCCCATCCATCTTGGTCTACGAAGATCTTCAGCTCAGAATTCTTATCATTGATCGTCTCCAAGGCAATTCTGGGGGGTCCAGGAATGATGATGACGCTCAAGATACTCGATATCGGCCAAAAGCTCAGAGTTCCGGGCGAGAGTCCTCTTCTTTTTAATGATGAATAGGAAATTTTTTTTACCACTAATTCTATAATAGGTATCAAAAAAACAAACTGTCGCTGATGACTAAATTCCAAGTCTTTGGGGTGATCTCAAAAATATTATCCAAATTATATGGAGTGGGCCATCATACTGTCAATGACCTCTGATAGTACTTTTAACGATATTAACATAATCCTTACTTTTCAGAAGAGAATTATTGACTTCCAAAACAATGTTGAACCCTTAGGTCAATCATAAGCTAAGTGCTTGCAACTATGGAATGGTCGTCCCTATAGCCTGGCAAAATCTCTGTATTTGAAATACAATTCAACATCTCTTCTGAAATTAAAAAAGAAATCTAACCTACTCATTTTCAGTGGATTGGGTTGCCTACAAGTAATTGCTTCACGTTTTCATTATAACATCTCCATACATCACTAACATTCATATCTATCTTGATAGGTCCAAAACCACTTTCCTCGATTTAGGATTATTACTATAAGTGTAGTTGTAGGTATCCTAACTTAGGATCAAGAACCAAATTCCGTCCCTATGCACCAAAAAAATAATATAGTTAGTATTTCTTAAATCTTCAATACCTTTTTAATATTGTGGTAAACAGGAGAATCTTTATTTGGACCATCAAGTGAGCATAAAGTGAATCTTTTGTCACAGAAACTAACATCAATGACCACATAATTACCCTTTCATCAATATGTGTACTGTGAATAGTATAATCAAAGTTGTTGTTGAAATTAGTGCTACACCTCTTGACTGTGAATTTAAATAGCTAAAAAATAATCACCTGTCCACTCTTTATCCATTTCTCCTTTAAAATTGTTATCAAAATGAGCTCTTGCAGGCAATAATCTACATTTTTTTACTCTTCAAATAGTTAAGCACATCAAACCATTTCTATATCTGAAGACCAACGACAATTCAGTTTAATTATTTTAACACTCATAGCATCACAACCAACATAATCGTGATAATCATACCCATTATTTTCTCCCACATTGTAACAATAGTCCTTTAATTATAAGTAACACATTGGAAAACTTTTTTGAAAACTTGTACTTGCTGTGATATAAACATTGTTACCCATTCATTATCTGCCCGTTCCAAAGTTTATTGGACAAACAAGTACAAAAGAAAACAGCAACCTTGTTTTGAACTTGCCCTAACTATTCGCAATTGTCCCCCATCGACACACTGTGCTTTGACTTCTGCCGATGCCACGACAGAAAGACTAAATCAATATTATTACATAAAGACGCGTATCATCTTATTCACTTCAGGGTGTGATCTAATACATTGAAAGCATCCAAATATGCAAAAAGCGGGTTCGAAAAAAATTGGGGGCGCTTCTTTCTGAAATCTCTCCTCATGTCCTTTAATGTTTCCAATTAATCATGATTCATCAAACAGTCACATGACTCATCCATGTGACATTTGCATCTAATTTTCCTGGTTTAAAATAACTAGGCAGTGGTTAAAATAAAACTTTTATCACAAAACTGATATCATCAGACCATCCACTCTATCTTGCCCCCTAACTAACTTCCAAAGTGCTTCTCCTGGCCCTCACACAAGAGATACAAAAGAAAATAAATCTCCAGTGCATAACAAGGAATTAAGGCAAACATTTCTGAATTCCTTCTATACAGACAATGTCTCACCCCCAATTGATTACTTACTTTGACCTGGTGGGTGCTAATATGGAAGTAGTTTGCCTATCCCCGGTTTCTTTGCGGGGATAGATGAGACGTAGCTCGGTCCCGATTCCGCAATCAGGAGGTCCTCTCTGCAAAGAAACATTTTTTTTTTGAGAAACTGTAAGAGTTTTGAGCTAAGCGTTAGCCTTAGCAAGGACTTTTTCAGTTGGGCCCATTAACTTTCTTTGCGATAGGTGCAATCAGAACACATTGACAGGGCAATATCTTCTATAACACAGGTCTACCCTGCAGTGAGTATCACTGCGAAGGTCCCTGACTCGCAACACAGTCTGCCATTTTGGGTTTCCTTTCTCCCATTAGAGGAATCGGGTACTATCAGCTATTCCATATACAATAATTGAATGCCTAGAGTGGGATAGTACATAGTCATTCACAGTCAATTTTGAATTTTCATTTCACGAGGCGAAGCGGAGTGAAATTGAAACATTCAAATTTGACAGAGTGATTTTTTTACTATTCCACAAACATAGGCATTCAATATTTGTTTTTATCTCATCGAACAAAACAACATACTTTTTCTGCCGTGAATATCCTTACTATTCAAGTCTCAACGTTTATATAATTTAAAATCTTCCACAGTATCGATTTCTATGGACGACCGACTGGGTAACTCATTTTGCAATAACAAAATCCTTCTATGGAAGACTGGTTAAGTCTTCTATAGGGAAGTTGCGGATTTCAAATAGAATAGCTGATAACTACATTTGAAACAATCCACATGGAATTCTAATGAAGATTGGTTTAATTCTTCTAATAGGGAAAATGGTTTTTCAAATGGAATAGCTGGATAACTACATTGTTAAAACAACACAATCTTTCTTTGGAAGACTGGTAAGTCTTCTATAGGGTCTGGGTTTTCAAATGGAATAGCTGGTTAACTACATTTGAAACAACCCAATCCTTCTATGGAAGACTGGTTAATATCGTATGGTTTCAAATGAATCAGCTTACTGGATAACTGGATTTCATCGTTCTAGTGCAAGAAGGTCGTATGTGAATAGCTGCCATGTGATATATCTGTGTGCTGCCATGTATTAGGATGTTCCTCCTTTGTATTTCCTTGAGTCAGTGGCTTCTTCGCATGGGGCCTTTTCATGTTGAACTGTAGTCGCCTGAAGAACCATTTCAGAGCCAAGATTGAAAGACTTGGCATAAAAGTTGTATGAATGGTAATTTCTGACAAATGGCAGTATTGCACTTATGAAGCTTGTTGCACTCACACGAGGATTCAAAATCACATCCTTATCCTTCGTTAAATACATATTGTTAGATTGAATATGATGCATATTTTGTATTTAATTTGGATTTTAGCACTAAGTAAATTTAAAGAAGCATTTTTAAAATAATTTATGCAAGGTCTTTCTGGATACTGTGCTGCATCTTTTCCCTTTAATGTTCAAATTAATAATGATTGATCAAACAGTCACATGACATAAACCCATGTGACATTTGCACTAATTTTGTTAATATAACTAGGCAGTAGTAAAATAAACTATTTTATCACAAAACTGATTATCATAGACATCCACTCTATCTTCCACATAAATAACTTCACAAAAGTGCTTCTCCTGGCCCTCACACAAGAGATACAAAAGAAAATAAATCTCTAGTGCATAAGAATTAAAGGCTGACTCAGAGATTTCGAAATATAATTTGTGTAATTGAAAATAGTCAACTAGAACTAAAGATAGTAACCTAAAATGCACAATTCCAAAGTTTGAGATGAATCGGATTTTTTGTTTTGATGCAGTAAACATTTATGTATAGTATTACGTGCCATTGGATACTGTGTATAACAAAAATTCCGGATGCCGAATTTTATAATAAAGTTGAGATTTTCTATATGAATGACATCGATTCGAGCTTAGCTATTTCACACAGTTATTAGTATATGGACAAGCATTAAGTATATGCAAAAAACACGATTTCTTTGAAAATTGAAGGCGCCCTCCTCGGGAAATCTCTGAGTCAGCCTTTAAGGCAAACATTCTGGATTCCTTCTATACAGAAAATGTCTTAATTGACTACTTACATTGACCTGGTGGAGTGCTATATGGAAGTAGTTTCCTATCCCGGTTTCTTTGCGCGGATAGATGTAGACGTAGCTCTGTCCCGATTCCGCAAATACAGGAGGCCCTCTCTGCAGAAGAACAATTTTTTTTTTTTGGAGAAACTGTAAGAGTTTTGAGCTAAGTGTTAGCTTAGGAAAAGGAACTTTTTCAGTGGGCACTAACTTTCTTTTGCTATAGGTGCAATAAGAACACATTGACAGGGGTTATCTTCTATATCAGGTCTACACTGCAGTGAGTGCACTGCATAAGGTCCCTACTCGCAACAACATTCTACACATTTTGGGTTCCTTCATTACATTAGGTGAGGAATATGGTCTATTAGACTATTCCATTTAAATCTTCCACAGTATAGATTACAAATAAAATAGCGATGATCGTGATGATCGCGATGATCGTGTCAATAGCCATTTCGGGTGAGGATATTGACACGATGATCATGTGGTTGACCATAATGGTCCTGGAGCATAAGTAATCTGGAGAAATATTCTAAATCAAATTTTAGTGCACATGCTCCATGACCATAATTATGGCAAATATGGTCCTGGAGCAGTATTTGATTTAGAATATTTCTCCACTGCTCCAGGAGCATAATTGCCATATGCTCAGGCCTGGACCATTTGTGTATTCAAATATGCTCCAGGAGCATATTCAAATATGCTCGTTTTTTATTTATGCTCCAGGATCATATGGCAAATGTGGTCCTGGGCCATATTTGACATATTTTTCAATTATGCTCCAGGACCATATGGTCCTGGACCATATGGTCCTGGACCATATGGTTCTGGAGCATAATTTTGGGCCAAAATCTCATAGAAGCACACCTCACAGTATGCCTATCGGCTCAATATTCACTTAAAAAAAAAAAAAAAAAAAAGTGGGCACTAACTTTCTTTTGCTATAGGTGCAATAAGAACACATTGACAGGGGTTATCTTCTATATCAGGTCTACACTGCAGTGAGTGCACTGCATAAGGTCCCTACTCGCAACAACATTCTACACATTTTGGGTTCCTTCATTACATTAGGTGAGGAATATGGTCTATTAGACTATTCCATTTAAATCTTCCACAGTATAGATTACAAATAAAATAGCCCCGGAAAATAGCCCACTGGATAACTACATAGGCCAAGGATATTGACACGATGATCGTGTCAATAGCCATTTCGGGCGATGTTATTGACGCGATGATCGTGTCAATAGCCATTTCGGGTGAGGATATTGACACGATGATCATGTGGTTGACCATAATGGTCCTGGAGCATAAGTAATCTGGAGAAATATTCTAAATCAAATTTTAGTGCACATGCTCCATGACCATAATTATGGCAAATATGGTCCTGGAGCAGTATTTGATTTAGAATATTTCTCCACTGCTCCAGGAGCATAATTGCCATATGCTCAGGCCTGGACCATTTGTGTATTCAAATATGCTCCAGGAGCATATTCAAATATGCTCGTTTTTTATTTATGCTCCAGGATCATATGGCAAATGTGGTCCTGGGCCATATTTGACATATTTTTCAATTATTTATGCTCCAGGACCATATGGTCCTGGACCATATGGTCCTGGACCATATGGTTCTGGAGCATAATTTTGGGCCAAAATCTCATAGAAGCACACCTCACAGTATGCCTATCGGCTCAATATTCACTTTCTCACAACTGATGATCGTGTCAATAGCCATTTCGGGCACCGTTATTGACACGATCATCGTGTCAATAGACACTTCCAACTACATAACACATTGTGTTGAAATAACACAATCCTTCTATGGAACACTGGTTGAGACTTCTATAGGGAGTATGGATTTCAAATGGAATAGCTTACTGGATAACTGGATTTCATCGTTCTAGTGCAACAAGGTTGTAAGTGCAATAGCTGCCATGTGATACATCTGTGTGCTGCAATGTATTAGGATGTTACTTTATATTTCCTTGAGTCAGTGGCTCTCGAAATGGCTTTTCATGTGACTGTGTTGCCTGAAGAACCATTTAAAGAGCCACAGCTATTGCACTTATGATCTTGTTGCACTCACACGACAATTCTAAATCTACATCCTTCGGTGGAAGACTCATGTCTTCTACAGTAGAATATAGATTTCCAAAGGAAATGCTGATAGGGCAACGTATTTGAAAGACCACTCCCCATGAGAGATTTAATAATAATAGCAGAGATTTATATAGCGCCTTATGCTATTGGCCTCTAAGCGCTTTCACAAATGGCCGCTGATCACTATGGCCCAACCATACCATAAACCATTTAGCATCATTTCAAGGGATGCAGCAGATCGTGATCAGCGCTTTCCCTTATCAGCAAACATACATCGAGATAACCATCGCAGCCGGGACCAGCTTCTCAAATATCGCATGGGTAAATCGGGACAACCGAGCCGTTAATTTCTTGTCCAGGGAAATTACAAGATAGCTGAATCTCACAGGGCTCGAACGCATGCCTATACGCATGGATGAGCACAATTCACTGGAGTCGAGCGCTTACCTGATTGAGCCATCTTGTCCGATTTAGGTTATGTCTTGCACACGGGGGAGTATGGTTTTAAATTGAATATCAGATTTCACAAATACTCACTTGTACAACCCATCCTTTGATAGCTAAGTAATCATGGTTTATAAGGCACTCTCCTGAATCCACCTGACATATGGTTGTGACAGAGTAGTTCTGTGGTCTGTTAAGCCATACCACTGCCACTCGATACTTATCAATCCAAGTAACAGATTGGTAGTAATAGTCTCTGTGTCATGGGTAGAAAGGTTAACAACATATATCATATTAGTATGTCCATATGACTGCCACTCGATACTTATCAATCCAAGTAACAGATTGGTAGTAATAGTCCCTGTGTCATGGGTAGAAAGGTTAACAACATATATCATATTAGTATGTCCATATGACTGCCACTCGATACTTATCAATCCAAGTAACAGATTGGTAGTAATAGTCTCTGTGTCATGAGTAGAAAGGTTAAGAACATATCATATTAGTATGTCCATACGACTGCCACTCGATACTTATCAATCCAAGTAACAGATTGGTAGTAATAGTCTCTGTGTCATGAGTAGAAAGGTTAAGAACATATATTAGTATGTCCATACGACTGCCACTCGATACTTATCAATCCAAGTAACAGATTGGTAGTAATAGTCTCTGTGTCATGAGTAGAAAGGTTAACATATCATATTAGTATGTCCATATGACTGCCACTCGATACTTATCAATCCAAGTAACAGATTGGTAGTAATAGTCTCTGTGTCATAGGTAGAAAGGTTAAAAAGATATATCATATTAGTATGTCCATATGACTGCCACTCGATACTTATCAATCCAAGTAACAGATTGGTAGTAATAGTCTCTGTGTTATAGGTAGAAAGGTTAACAACATATATCATATTAGTATGTCCATATGACTGCCACTCGATACTTATCAATCCAAGTAACAGATTGGTAGTAATAGTCTCTGTGTTATAGGTAGAAAGGTTAACAACATATATCATATTAGTATGTCCATATGACTGCCACTCGATACACAATAGGTTATGACATCACTGCACGGAGGTACTATAACCATAACCCTAAACCTGGAATGAGTAGATTACTGGGCTTTCTTCTAATCCTAAGTCACTGGGGCAAGTAAATCACTGCTCATTGTGTGTAAATAAGCTATTCAGTACAGCCTACGCAGAAATCAAATTTCTACTTAATCAGTGCAGACGATAGCGTACTTGTATGTATACGTTGTACATACGTCACCAAATTATAAAGAAATACAAAATAATTTTATAAAATCCTTTTGGGATTCTCAGTTTTGAGACGAGAAAGGGTACAAATTTTAGAACTAATGCCAAACAACATTATGAACAAATTCTATGTGTCAAAAATTTAATTTCATGTGTTGAAATTTAATTATTGAAAAAATGTCACTGATGATGTCATTAATTAAAGACACTATCAGTGATTTGCTAAATCAGAAAATCAAAAAAATCATCAAAAATCAGATTTTTGCATGTATGTAACAAGTACATGTATCCTAACATACCCTGCAAATGATAAGACCAGAAGCAACCTAATAAGGACAGAATCGGAAATTTTAGTCATTACTGTCCGTTCGGACACTTACTACAACACATAATTGAATGGAGATTCGTATCTTGGAACACTACCGTTTTCTCCCTTTTCTGTCAATTCTTCAGTTGGAAAAGGTAACTTATGAGAATGCTACAGACTTATCCTTCACTTTGAAGCTATTCCTGCAAATTTCAAATAGTTTTCAAATCACTGATAGTGTCTTTAATTAATATCTTTTATTTGAAAAAAGACATTAAAAATCCGCGCATACATTTTGTTGATAAGCCTTAAAACTCTATGTAGTGAAGATTGAAGCTTTAGAACCGTAAAAATAAAAACTTTCGCAGGGTGAAATGTTAAAACCTAATGTATTTCTTTAAAAAGTTGTATTGCATTGTGGGAAATTATGACGAAAAAAAAAAAAAAAAAAAAATACACAATAGGTTATGACATCACTGCACGGAGGTACTATAACCATAACCCTAAACCTGGAATGAGTAGATTACTGGGCTTTCTTCTAATCCTAAGTCACTGGGGCAAGTAAATCACTGCTCATTGTGTGTAAATAAGCTATTCAGTACAGCCTACGCAGAAATCAAATTTCTACTTAATCAGTGCAGACGATAGCGTACTTGTATGTATACGTTGTACATACGTCACCAAATTATAAAGAAATACAAAAGAATTTTATAAAATCCTTTTGGGATTCTCAGTTTTGAGATGAGAAAGGGTACAAATTTTAGAACTAATGCCAAACAACATTATGAACAAATTCTATGTGTCAAAAATTTAATTTCATGTGTTGAAATTTAATTATTGAAAAAATGTCACTGATGATGTCATATCAATTTTCTTAATTAATTATTATCTTTTATTTGAAAAAAGACATTAAAAATCCGCGCATACATTTTGTTGATAAGCCTTAAAACTCTATGTAGTGAAGATTGAAGCTTTAGAACCGTAAAAATAAAAACTTTCGCAGGGTGAAATGTTAAAACCTAATGTATTTCTTTAAAAAGTTGTATTGCATTGTGGGAAATTATGACGCATGTACGTACTTGTACGTTTACGTACTTGTACGCTTTCTTCTGGACTGTTGATTGCTGTGTCAAATATTGCCAATACTTGTTAATGGTAGAATTTTACACTTGTCATACTTTTTAAGGAGAGCTTTTTTAAGACCGATCAAATTACTTGTTTAGGGTACTTTCTGAAACCCCATGGTCGTGCATGATATCCCCTTGACAATGACCAGTGATTTTTGAAGTACTTCAAAATTTGAAGTACTTTGTATTTCTTAATTCTATTAGTTTTATTTTCTGACATATGTGATGTGACATATGTAAGAGTGCTTTATAAATGCCTGCATTACATTACATTTGCTGATTGCCCTGAAAAGACTCGACTTACTTTCCTTCTCCTGCAATTACATCTGGTGGTATCAGTTTCACCTTGTCTTTCTCCTCGCCTAAATTCTGCACATATAGCGTCACTGTGGGGTTCGTCTCACCAGCCTTAGGATACGGATACTCCTGTACTCTGCTGTAGATATTATTGTTGTAATCAGGGTACCACGCCCGTCTGACCTCAGTGTCGTTGAATGTAGCAAATACCATGTTTTTGTTTTCCGGACCCCAGTAAATGGCATTATTACTCAATGTCATCTCCTCTGAAATATTACAAAGATTGCAATGGGTTAACATGTTTGATATGAGTAGGTTTGTAGATTTAAAAAATACATCAGTCCTCAGACCGCTTGTGTCGCCTGCCGTCCCGGTTAGTGAATGATAGGCCTAACGTGACCTTTGACCTTGATATGTGACCTTTGACCTCATCAACATGAGAGGGGTCCCATGTTGCACCTATGATTCAAGTTTGGTTCCAATTGAACTTCAACTTTTCAAATGAGGTCAATTTTACATTTTCAGCCTATTTTACAACTTGACCTCACATGACCTTTGACCTTGGTATGTGACCTTTGACCTTCGTATGTGACCTTTGACCTCATCAACAAATGAGGGATCCCGTGTTGCACCTGTGACCCAAGTTTGGTTTAAATCCATTAAAGTATGAGGATATTACAGGCAAATGTTAACCCATTTTTCACAACAGACATCAGTTCAGTTCAGTTTATTGACATTACCAAACAAATAGGTACAGTCAAGTATATAAAAGTTACAATATGATACAGTTAATACATTTAAAAAAAAAAACATATAACAATTAAATTCAGGATTATAATTATATAGATTATTACAGTCTGATTAACAGCCCGTTGGACAGGATCGAGCACTTGATCGCGCGTGGACTGCATGAGCCAGGGAAACCAAATTGGCAAGACTCTACGCACTGCGAATTGATATAGAGGGTGTATTGAGTAAATCCCACAATGCACCAGTTTTAGGAAATTCACCTCAATAGGGCCATGTGATCCCACAAAAATCCTATTCTTAGCACATAAAAACCCTGACTTCTATGGTAATTTTAGCCAACAGAGTAAAGGGAATATTTAGCATGACCATGAAATGTCCTGTGGTTCTTAAACTTTTGAAACACTTTCAATCCCTAAGTACTAACATGTGTTTAGTACAGTATAGTATAGGCACATTGCAATGCATTATGGAATTGGTTCAAAACACCCTCTGGGTAGACACTGAGCTACTGGGTGTTTGATCATGTTGATCAAGATCCGGATCAAGACTCGCCAGTTGGTCTAGGCTTAGTTTGGGTCAGCCTGATATTTAAAAAAAAAAAAAAAAAAAAAAATTGCACCTGTGACCCAAGTTTGGTTTAAATCCATTAAAGTATGAGGATATTACAGGCAAATGTTAACCCTTTTTCACAACAGACATCAACAACAACAACAGACAACAGACATCAACAACAGACAACTACAGTGGACAAAGTGATCCCTATGTGTCTTCCTGCCTTAGGGCAGGCGACACAAAAAATCGAATTACGTACTGAGGACCATAAATTTCCCAAGGTGAAATTAAGTGCGCTCATAAACCTTTAGAATATTTTTTTAAATATACCATCATGAAGAAAACCATCATGAACAGGGAGGTGGAAGATAGGAAGCAGCTTCACCTATGGTGAGCACAATCTGAGACATGTGCTGCTTCACCCTAATAGGCCAACTGAGGGCACCAAACATGGTACCAGACATGGAGAGCCAGATAGAGTAGGACGCCACTGCTTTAACAATAAAGCAAAGTTAGGAAACCTAATTTTCCCTTTAATTGGTCAATGCATACAACAGTACCAGTCCAACGGGTGCAGGGTTAACATTTTACCACACAGAGTCACATACATACATACTACCTAAGAAATCCCTATGTGTCAATCTGATAATATTGATTATACAGATGTATAACCAATATTATACAGATGCATAATATTGGTTGGTAATATTGGTTTGAAATCTTAATATAATATATATCCGGCTTCCGAGTGGTGCAAAGAAATCTTTGTATTGTACAGTTGTGGTAAAAGTCCCCGGATGCAATAAGATATTCTTTTAATATTGTATCCCATCCGGGAATTTTAACAAGAATTACATTTTTTATCGTTCAGACTGGTAGACACCAGAGGGTGTATTGAGTAAATCCCACAATGCACCAGTTTTAGGAAATTCACCTCAATAGGGTCATGTGATCCCACAAAAATCCTATTCTTAGCACATAAAAACCCTGACTTCTATGGTAATTTTAGCCAACAGAGTAAAGGGAATATTTAGCATGACCATGAAATGTCCTGTGGTTCTTAAACTTTTGAAACACTTTCAATCCCTAAGTACTAACATGTGTTTAGTACAGTATAGTATAGGCACATTGCAATGCATTATGGAATTGGTTCAAAACACCCTCTGGGTAGACACTGAGCTACTGGGTGTTTGATCATGTTGATCAAGATCCGGATCAAGACTCGCCAGTTGGTCTAGGCTTAGTTTGGGTCAGCCTGATATTTAAATAATAATCATAATAATAACATTGAATATTTTTTTGTATGATACCAGAATATATTGCACTCGTTGAAAAATATTGTACTCATCTTCGACTCGTACAATATTTTTCTAGCTTATGCAATATATTTTTGTATCATACTCAAAGCCATTTAATATTATATAATTGTTTTCAAACATTCGTCTGCTTTATTCATCATTTTCATTTTCATTAGTCAACCGATCCTTATCCAAGGCTATCAGAGGACAGACTGCCATGATTAATAACTTCTCTGATACAAAATTCCTTGCAAATAAGGTTTTCAATTTGGTACAATCTAGTTAATGTCCATGAAATGTATTAAACTTGATTTGTGCAACCTAACCCAGGCATGAAGTATGCCTGGATTTATTATTACAGCATTATGGGGAAGGACTGATGTGTAATTATATCAGACACCACAAGGATCAAGCAAGGAAATGCCTGGTTAAGACTTTGCTCAATTAAAAATATTTAAGGTCTACATTTAAGCCCGGGGGGGGGGGGGGGGGGGGGGTTCTCAACTTTTTTTTAGGTAGGTATGTGCCTCCCGGATTTCAAAAATTGAGGCTCCGGAGCGGATTTGAGGCCCAAAAAATGGGGTCTCCGGAACTAGGTTTTCCAAAAATTTCAGAAAATAAGCTGCGATTTCCCTTCACTTCCAGCTACTTTTTGAGGTTTTTAGAAGAAAATTTGGTAGAATATGGCTTTGGGACCTGAAAAGTAGGGTCTCTGGAACTGAAATGGTCCTAAAATGGGGGTCTCTGGAACTGAAAAAGAGCCTGAAAATGAGGGTCTTATAGGCGGCACATACCCATACTTCATCCCAATGTAAGCCCCCCTCCTGGGCATTTAAGTTTATATTACTATGGTTTGTTAGTACAAGTATTTTTATGTTGAAAGGTTACTCTTGATTCTTTACTATGTTCTTAACATATTATGGGCAGATAAAACCATAAATATCCAAATGGTGTAAAATATACTTAAAATGCATAGACATAGACATTTGGCATCTGTAATTTGTTATACAGGGAGGTAGACAATGCAGTGATTTTGCGTAGAGATTAACCGATCCAGGGTTTCCTCTACCAATCCTAAGGCCAATATATTTTTTGTAGTATCGGCCAATCCACCGATCCAATCTGTCGATTTTCCCCATATATTAAAGATCGCACTGGGTTCAAATTTTTAAACTTAAGAATTGGCAATGATGATTATAATTAATAAATCTGTGTTGTCCACATTTACTACAAGTTCTGATGAGATATTTTGGATGATGAGGTTAACTCTGAACAACTCTTGTCTTGTGTTTCTACTTAAAAACTGGTAAAATACCCAGTATACTTTGTCCCTTTCTTTCATTCAATACATTGGCTGAGAAGCAGCAGGCTCCGACATATTTTGCCAATCCAATTTTTTTTTTTCAAAATTGGGCCCGATCTGATGTCTGATACAAACCACCTCTAATTTTGCATGGGCAAGTTCCCGGTCAGTGCAACACAATATCCCAATCACAGGGGCAAAAGGGCGAAAAATGTTGATTTAGAATGAATATACATCTTTACGTAACCATTACCCCATCAAAAATGATTTTCTGTGGGGCATACTCACCCTCATAAACCCAATCAGGTATACCATTGAAGATGTTCTGAGTTTGCCCTGTGTCTGTTAGCTGGACAGGATCCTTGCCAAGTGCTTCTTGGTAATATATATTATTACCGTACACAAATACCTATACCAATTAAAAAGAATACAATAACATATTGAGGAATTGCTGAGTCACTTGGGTCCCAATATATTTTAACACCCTAATGGGCACAACTTGCCTATCTATTGGCATCTAAGACCTATTTTGATTGGTTACTGGGAAAGGTAATATCATGTAATGAGCAAATCAGCATTCTAGCATCTACATCACGGCTGTTTGACCCCATAAAAATTGTCTCTTTTATTTTTAGAGCAATTTAAGCAATGGCGACACAATTTTGACAACTGATATAAGTAGGGACATACAAGGCCTATTACCTCTGCAAAAATCAGAAGAATCCATTGTGGGAATCTTGCCCTTTAGGCCTACAAAGGTCATAATTTGTATGTTATAACGCCCTCTATATGCCCATTTTCCACAGAAAGACGTGTAAAACTAGATATTTATGAAAAATCATATTTGCCCACAATGAAATTTCATCCAATTTACACAGGGTGTAGATAGTGGTATAAATACTCAAACTTAGTCGTCAAAAGTGTGTCGCCGTTGATATTTTTTTGTTTTATTCTCGTTTTTCATAATAAATGAGACTGTCAAACAGCTGTGACATCACTCTCTCTGTATGGTACTTTGAGAAAGGTCCGTTCTACCATACTACACACTTTTTGACAAGGCAATGAAAGGAAGGGATGGAGAAAAGTGAACAGAAGGGTCATCAGCCATATGCCACCAATGTGCTCATCCCCCAATTTTCTCGAACCTAGGTTTTTTACATATTTGGAATGCTTACCAATGTATTAGATCACACCTGAAGTGAATAAGCCGAATACGCCGTTTTTATATAATAAGATGATGATTTAGTAGTTTCTGTCATGCACGACAGAATGTCAAAGCATGGTTTTCTATAGGGAACGATTACGATAGCAGGCAAGTTCAAAACAAGGTTTCGGGTTTTCTTTTGCACCTGTTTGTCCAATAAACCTTCCAAACGTTTTCGGTAGGTGGTCTACAACCGATCCAGTGAAATTTGAGAGAAATTCATATCCTAAAAAAATCTCCTCCTGTCACTTTAACATACCGGACAAAATATACTTTGTAGTCTCCAACATTGGTGGGGGGCTCAATGTATAATTTCTCATTAAAATAATTTCATTAAACGTCATTTTCATTCGGCAAAAAATATGTTTTGTGTTCTTCAACATTGATGCGGGGTGGGGGGCTCAATGTATATTTACCCCAGTAAAATAATTTCAGTAAACATCAATAGCATATGGCTTGATCAATTTAATAGAATAGACGATTTTACGGTACTTTGGAGATGTCACACAATAAAAAAATGGGGTTTGGACGCCGTGTCCAATGGAACTTCAGCATATTTTGAATCAATTCTTGGCATAATTAGTTATAGGCAATAGTTATATTGAAGAAATTTGAGTGCGATTAGGGATAACTATTTAGAATATTTAAAGTAAAGTATTATTTTCAACAAAAACGCCTATGTACCGCGCACGTTTGGATTGAATTAGCAGATGAGACAACGTTTCGATATGATGGTCTGGTCCAGACTACATTTGTCTTGACCAAGTGATGACAGGACGAGAGACTAAAATGGAGGGTAATTGACTTACCAATCCAGTACCAGCAGGTGCCCATGATGCATATTGTAGTTCTGTGTCATCTTCCATGTCTGGAGGCTTCAGCTGTTTTTGTAATACTTCCCTGAAACCAGATAAACATAACAAAGATTACCATAATAAGTGCCATCTCAATCACTAAGGCTTTATATGTGTTGGAAGTAAAGATCATATACAATGCTTTGCATGATTGATTTTGGTGTTTCAGCATAGGCATGGCAAGCCATTTAATAAAATAAAGGACATGGCCTTTCCAAAAAGGACATAAATTGAGTCTTGAGGCCAGGAATTCAAGCCAGCATCTAATGAATTTGCAGATTGGTGTCTGGGTTTATATCATGCATCTGCATGGGTATTTGCAATGATTCAATCAGACATTCATTTTTTCCCTCCTGATAGTGCAAGGTTTTAATACTGAGAGAATGTAACCAAATCTTGGCTGAGACGTGTGCTGTAGATGGATGAATACTTACATCACACAATGCAGTAGACTCACAAATTTAGCCTTCACTTGTTTCTTATTTCTTTTCTTTTGCTCCAAAAATTGAGGTAAGGGATAAAAGGTAAAGAAGATTGGACATCTCGGTGGGAATCAAACCCGTGGCCCCTGGCACCCCAGTCCCATGACCAAGGATGGCAAGCCACAAGGATGTTGCTGGCCCGACAAGCTATTTCGCGTCCATATGTGTTCATATGGAGACGTCATGGCATGATTTGGGACTCGGTGCATTTTCCAGCTTCAGCTGAGTAAGATTTGTTGAGTTTTTAGGCATGATAGGGTTATCACTGCAGTCTTTATGCAACACATATCCAGACATTTGGTTCAAAACTTTCTGGATATGCTTATCAATGAAAGGTACCAAACTGCTTAAATCAAGTGCTTGGTGAACAAAAGTGTTCAATGGCAAAAAAATCCTTGTCTGATAAGATAAACTACTCTGACCCAAGCAATTATAACCAGACCAGAGATGTAACAGAGGAATAGTCCCATTTCCTGAAAATCCAAAATTTGAACCGACGGGAAGGCCAAATTTTAGCATGGCATCTGGTGAAGCTCCTGGGAACGTATTTTCTTACGCGATTTTAGGGTATAAGACCCCTTCTCTAAAATAAATTGCTACTAAAAACTTGGGTTTTTGATGCATTTACCCTTTATTAATAACACTTTGATCTCAGAAATTGGGAAAAAAATTATAATAATAATTTTTTTTAAAAATTACATTTCCAGAATTTGTTTTCATTTATGGCCAAAAATCTGGAAATCCAAAAATTTCCAGAAAAGTTACATCTCTGCCAGACACCTCCAGAGATGCTTCCAATAAGCCAGTTCACCATTACAGATTTGTATTGGATTGTGGGTAATGTCATGCCAATTACCAGTGTCCTAAAATCACGAAAACACAACTAGGTTGCTGTATTTCTCCAATGCGACAAACTCTGCCGTTAACACAAAAATGCCTTGTTATGGATTTTTGTGCATTGTTTGGTCTTCATTCCTTTGTGACGCTTGTATAATCTGGCAAACAATAATTTGCCTCAATTACAATGATTAATGTGGTAAAATACATGAAAAATCAAAGGAATTCATGTTGCAGCTAAGTTTATTCACACAGCCATCTATAGATGTGAATGTTGTGTTTTCATGGAAACTGGTGATTGGCATATTACCCACAATGCATCACAAACCTAAAATGGTGAACTGGTTTAGAGTGGAGCAGGTTGAAAAGTGATTCACTTTGCGCTGTAGGAAGATCATTACACTTTAATACTTAAATAACTAAATGATGCCACTTACCCCATTTTCTACATATATATTTTTGTAGTAGATAGCAGTAAGCTGTTTGTATCTATAGTTTCTGACATGCAGCCTGACGTACATAGCGGAGGTTAGAATTCACCCAGAATCTGGAGGATGCATGGCTTCCTCCTGTACATAAAATAAATAAATATAAGGAAAAAAAATTCTCAATACAAAAATAACCATTAACCACATAATTCAACTTGCATTAATAGGTATTCGTGATTTCAAATCATCACTTTTTGTTCATGGTCACTAGATATGCGTGGGGAAGAAAAAAAGAAAAAGGGTGTTATTGCCAGAAATTTCAGTGATCTGACATATTTCAAAAATCAACATTAGGCCCAAAAAAGGTTTGTTTGACAAACCGTTTAATCCAGAAAAGCCTGCAGCACTCAAATTTTTGGAATTCAAATTAATAATAATAATAATAATAATGACTATTATTAAGCGCACATATCCATTCCTACAAGGTGCTCAAGGCGCCAATATAAACAGATAAAATACATACATAACGACTAAGCAAATAATAAATGGAATACACATGGTGCACCAAGGCTTACCAAAAATTATGTAAAATACATATTACCTCATAAAAAACATGTACTAATATTACTTAAAAAATAATGTTTCCTTACAATGAACATATTAAATTGCATAATATCAAAGAAAATACTGATTAAAGCAATATAATCACCTTACACAATTTAGGAGAATAATACAATACATAAATATACATTCAAAGAGCTAAAAAGCCTCATTTAAAAGATGTTGTGTTTTTAGATTTTCTTCAATTGTTTCAAGGGTATTAGACTTTAATATGAAGGAGGAAGATGTTCCCAAATATGAGGGGCTGCACAGAAAAAGACATATAGCCCCAAAGATGATATGCAGAGGTCAACCAAATTCATTTATTAGCAGAACGTAAAACGAGGAGGGTTGTAAATTTGTAATATTAAAAAAAGAAAAAACCTAAAAAATTAAAAAAAAAAAACAAAAAGCATAATCTTGTATATAATTCATAGTTTATTGGAGCCAGTGCAACAAATCCCAAAGAATTGGAGAAATATAACCCTGGCAGCAGAATTTTGAACCCGCTGGAGACGATTTATTTGAACTTGTGGGAGACCAACAAAGAGTGAATTACCCATATCCAAACGAGAATGAGACTACTGAATGCATTTTGCAAAGCTGATGGGAATTTAAATATTTCCGAATTTGTACCATATGTGCGAATGTGATAAGTGTGGAGCGAAAATGTGGGAAACATGAGGAATGAGCGACATGAAGAATCAAAAAAGTGAACAAAGATTGCGAGAAACGCTGCTGCCGTATGAACGTGACGTGGTTAATTTCAGCTCTGTTCACGTCAGC